>JANAVB010041817.1:2063902-2171402 GCA_029216955.1 Iris pallida
AAGCTAAACAAAAAAACATCTTTTGCCATCTTCAAATTAAGAACAATCTTTAGCATTTATAGTTACAAAATTATCAATCAATCGCTCATAATCAACACCTTCCAAGAACTCATTTTCAATGGAAACTAGTGATAGCTCATTTAATCTTTCCCATGACATAGCTGACTGAATGTACGATTTTAATAACTTTAACTTGAAACTCCTTTCTGCAGATGCAAGTCACTGAAATTGTCAATAGAATTCTATAGAAAAATAATTAAATTTCTTCATAAAATTTAATCTCCAGTACTTGGATATCATTTGGTAGAAGATCTCGTAAAGTTTCTAAATCTCCATCAATATCAGAACAATCACCATGTCTCAAAGTACCTTCTAGACGACTACAACAAGCTTTCAAACCATCCCTATCTAGTGAATTCAATTTCTCTGAACTAAACAAAAAATCAAAAATATTCTCATAGTTGTAATATTGTTCAAACCTTCTCTTGAATGACGCAATAGCATGATTTACTATATACAAGAAGGGGCGAAAGATAGGTTGTCGATATAATTAGACATACATAGGATTTTATTTGAATCCTATAAGTCGTAGGATTTCCTATTAATTGTTAGTATTTCCTATTAATTTCGAATATGAATTGAATGGAATTGAGAGAATATTTGACTTGTTTCATTAATGGAAAACAATGGAAGACTTAGTTAATTGATTCGTTAATTGGAAACAGATATGCATAAGAGAGGCCAATGAATTTATAAATTATCTATTCATAAGTTAGTTTAGTATTATAATATACATAATAAATATACATATACATTTTTAAATTATTTATTCATAATTTTTAAATTATTTATTCATAAGTTTGAAATCTTTGGATTTTTTAAAATTATTTATCCATAATTTAGTTTATTATACATAATGCATACACATATAAAAAAAATTGGAGGCCTACGAATTCGGGAGGCCTAGTGCGGTTGCACCCAATGCACTCCCTCAAAACTGGCCTTGCTTGATACCATAAAAAAAGATAAAATTAGTAGGAGCAATCATCACGAGGGAACATCATTTAATGTTTTTTTTTGTGACTTGTTTGTTAGCTACTAGTGTAGTCATGCTTTTTTTTAAAAAACTTGGCTAAATTGCAACTTGATACCCTCAACTATTCAAGTTTTTCAACTTTATACCCTCAACTTTAATATGTACTAACTTAATACTATCAACTATTAAAAAATTTCATCTTAATACCCTCCGTCACTTTAAACGTTAAGTTTTTCGTGACTAAAATGCCCCTTCCTCCTTCCTCCTCTACATACAACCACAACCCCCCTCCCCCGGTGAAACAAACCCCCCCAACTCCGGCGAATTCCGTGCTTGCGCCCGCCCCCACCCCCGCTACTGCTGCTCGCCACCCCCGCCCGCGTCCACCGCAGCCGCCCGCGCCACCCGTCCCCGCGCCCGCGGCAGCCGCCGCTGCTCGCCAGCATGCTGCCCGCCCACGCAAGCTGGCCCGAGCCGCGCCCACCCGCGTCCGCCGCAGCCGCCCACGCGTTGCTGCTGCTGCGACCCCCCCCTCTCCGGTCGCCGGCGCCGAAAAGAGGGGGGGCTACGGGAGAGAGGAGGAGGGGGGAGAGAGAAAGAGGGTGGGAGGGGCATTTCTATCATTATATCTTTTCAATTAACACTGTTAGAGCCAAAGTGGAGATAGGGTATTAAGTTGGTACCTATCAAAGTTGAAGGTATCAAGTTGAAAAACTTGCATAGTTGAGGGTATTAAGTTGTAATTTAGCCTTTTAACTTTCAAGAAAAATATTAGCAGGTTAAGATGACATGCTATAGTAGGTAATGTCAAAATCTAGGAGGCAACTTTTACAATTTACTATGCATTTGTCTTGTTTGTATGAATACATTAAATTTGGAGTTTGTATTGTAGAATATATATATATATATATATATATATATATATATATATATATATATATATATATATATATATATATATATATATATTGGGAGCATTGTAGCCTATATTATGGAGCATTGTTAACATACTTAGTTTTTCTCTTAAAAGAATATAAATCTCTCTTAAAGATATATTATTTTCTAGATTTGTTTTAAAGATTATTTTTTAAATTGACATTAAAATTAACAAAATATTAAATTAACAGTAAAATTAATATTAATATTAAAATTAACAATCACATTAACATTGAAATTAATATTAATATTAATGTTAACATTAACATGAATGTTTATGTGAACATTGATATTAATTTTAATTTTAATGTTAATTTTAATTTTAATGTTAAAAAATAATGCATCTTTTAAAATAATCTATCTTTTAAATAATAATCTATCTTATAAAAATAATATGTTTAAAAAATAGAAGAAATAATCCATCTTTAAGAAGAAATTTAGATTTTCTTAAGAGAAAGACTATGTATGTTTTTTTAGAAGTCTCATAACTATTCCATAAATAATGCTCCATAACATATGCTACAACGCTCATTAGAGCATAACTAATATATATATATATATATATATATATATATATATATATATATATATATATAGAATCGGAACTTTATTGAAGTAATAGGCGCAAAATGCTGAAGCCTATACAAGTAAGCGCGCAAGACGCGGCCAGAACAAAACAAAACAAACTACGCGGTCAGCGCAAAAAGGAACCGGATCTCGACGCCCTCTGACAGGAGAAGCGTGAGAACCTGGAAGATTCCTAAAGAAGGGCCTCCCAAAAAGTGTTGGGGGCGTGAGAGCATCGCCTCCTGGCTTTGAAAATTTGACGGATGACCTCTCTGAATAATTGAGGAGGGAGGAGTTGACGGCCTTCGTATCTGAATTTGTTCCTGTTCTTCCATAAGACTCAAATACCAGCGGCTACGACGATCTGATGACCGTGGGAGCGGCTCCAGCTGGTCAGGAGATCGTGGAAGCCCCCGGTCGGAGGGACCAGACTAAGTCTATTATGAAGATTGAGCCAAATCTGATTCGCGAGATCTCCAAAAAGAAGGATGTGCTCTGCCGATTCCGAAGTTGGCTCTGCGCAGCAGTGGCATCTGGACGCGGAGGCTAAATTCGATAGATCTGATGGAGTCGTTCGTCGATAGTTTCCGGCGAAGGGCTCGCCAGATAAGGATAGACCACTTGATGGAAATGTAATAGTGCCAAAACTTAGCTAACGTGGTGTCCGGCACGCCAATTCCTCTGGCGACGATCCTGGCGGAAGCCAGCGTGAAGGTCCCACTTGGGTTAGGGGACCATCTCCATGAGTCAGGCGAGTTGGAGACCCACAGGTTGGCAGCAAAGAGATCATCGGCCGCCGGCTGGCCGAGCCAATCTCTGACCCTCTTCCAATTCCATCCGGCGTTATCTTCCCACAGATCCCTAACCTCGCATCCCCGTGGAGTACGAACATTAGGCTGGATGATGTCGACGCCAAGCCACCATTCCAGACAGGCCGATGAGTGTTCGTCGCCCAACATAAGACGGATTAAAGATTCTGCGAGGTTACGTCCCCGAGTTAAGCGATGCCACGACGCCGAAGATTTGCTATTAGTGTCTGCCTCTGACAGATGAGAGAATATGGAGTATCTAGCTCTCATGAACCTCGTCCACAACGAGCTCTCCGATCGTAACTTCCACCACAGCTTCATGGAACATGCGTCCACGATGTGGGCAAGTCTGTTGAATCCCAAGCCTCCATCATCAGTGGGTTTGGCCATGGTATTCCAACTGGCCCAGTGGTGTTTGTCCTTACCATCGTTGTGACCCCAGAAGAACTTGGCGAATAGGGATTCAAGAGAGTGAATGACCTTTTTGGGCGGAGAGCAGATGGCTAGGGTGTACAGCGGGATGGAAGAAAGAACTTACTTGATAAGGATCATCTTACCCCCGGGCGATAGTGTAGCATTGTGCCATCCCGCGATCAGTTTGCGGATCTTGTCAAGCAGGTGCTCGTATATTCCGGAATTCGTCTTACCGTATACCAGCGGACAACCCAAGTACAAGAAAGGCGGGTAGGCTGTGGCGAACGAGGTCATGTTGGAGAGGATAGCTGAGCGGGATCTGTCGGCCTTGTGATGGGTATATATGACGCTCTTGTTGTTATTGACGTGCTGACCGGAGCATCTGGTGTACCGAGCAAGCGTTCCGAGAACCACCTCGATCGAGCTGAAGTCGCCAGAGGAGAAGATGAGCACGTCATCCGCGTACGCAAGTTGAGTGATTAGCGGGCAGCCAGTAGTGGTGTAGAAGTGATGGAACCCGGGCGTGTGGGGCATGCTGTTGAGGCTTCTGCTTAGAGCTTCTGTCGCAATGATGAAAATGGTAAAAGAAAGGGGGTCCCCCTGTCTAACCCCGTGAGTGGATCGGAAGAATCCCGCAGCCTAGCCGTTGATGACCGTAGAAAACCAAGCATTGTTGATAGATCTGAAGATGATGTAAATCCAGGATTCAGGGAAGCCGAAGGCCCTGAGGACCCAGATCATGAATTGCCAGTCCAGACGGTCGTAAGCCTTCTCTATGTCCAGTTTGATGGCAACGTTCTCCCCTCTGGACAGGAACTTCATACATGTGATCATCTTCTGCGCAAGGAGAATATTGTCAGGGATGTTCCGTCCTTTAACAAAACTGCTTTGCTTGTCTGAGATGATCTTGGGGAGGAGATTGGACATCCGGTTGGCGACGATCTTCGAGATGATCTTGTTGGTGAAGGTACATAAGCTGATAGGACGAAAGTTTTTGAAGGTTTTCGGGTTGTCTTTCTTGGGAATAAGGATGATGTTGGCACAGAAAATGGAGTTGGGATATCTCGCCCCTTGAAAAAAGGCAATGGTGGCCTCCAATAGATCTGAGAAGCGCAACGTCTTGACTTCCTCCTCCGAAGGAGTCTCCAACAGGGCCTCATTATCGCTATCGTCGATGAGGGGTGGGATCTCAGACAGAAGCACAACGTCTTTAACGACCGGCTCTTTAGTGAACAGGTTAGAGTAGAAGTGCTCCGCTGCAGCCTGGATGCCATCTTGGTCGTCCACCAGGTTGCCATTGTCGTCGTATATCCGGTGTAATTTTAATTTGTTTCTGCGGCCTTTGACACAAGCATGAAAGAAACTGGTATTCCGGTCGCCGTCGGTGTCCCAGGTCGATTTGGCTTTTTGCCTCCAGAATTTCGTTTCCACTTTAAGCCTGGATTTGAGAAGAGCTTGTCAATCCCATTTCCTGTATTTCGTATTTGTACTCGTGATTTGATTTCGGTACGTATTTTATTTTCTCGACTTGTGGATTCGGGTTCTCGTAAATGGGTTTGGACCATGGCTTGGTTTTATTTTGTGAAGTTGGTTTGGTTTGGTTTGGTTCATCATGAGTGGAACACCTTAGCCTATTCTCCACCTCCATTCCATCACAACCACCCTCATTAAAACCCACCAACTTCTTCTCTCTCCTCCATAACTCCATTAATTTCTTTCAACTTCTTCTTCTTCCTTCTTCCACACAACTCCCCAACCCATAGGCAAGTGCACCTTGCCATCAAATAAGCACCACTTTTTATTTGTCCATTAACTAGATTAGGCCATGGAGAACAACTTTAGAACTTGACATTTTGTGAATTGGAGTCTCCATTGTTCTAGATCTAGGTTTTGATTATTTTTGGATTTACATGGTTTTGATCTATTTTGGTTGGATTTTTGTGGGTTTTGATGCTTCCATGTGGAAGAGAATTCAATTTTACTCAAGTTAGACCTTTGAAAATCTAGATTTGGTTTTGATTTTACCAAGATATGAAGTTTTGAACCTTAGAGTTCTTGGAGTCTTCTTCTCGGCCTGGAGAAGAAGACAGCAGCCTACGCTCTTTAGCGCAGGGCTGGATTGTGCATTCCCCCTCGGCCAGCGCTCCTTAGCGCAGCGCCGACCGCGCAGCTTGCCCCCTGGTGAACTGCGCTCAACCCGAGTGCGCATGGATTTATGCGCAGTCTGCTCATGCGCAGTCTGCTCATGCGCAATCCGCTCATGCGCAGTCTGTCCATGCGCCATCTATCCCTGTGCACTTCACTCATGCGCAATCTGACCCTGCGCCATCCACTCATGCGCAATCTGACCCCTACGCCAACCAGTTCAGCGCAAGCCGACTCCTGCGCAGCTCACTCCTGCGCAGTTGCCCCTGGCGCACTTGACTCTTGCGCAATCCGACCCTATGGACCCTTGCGTAATCTGTCAAATCATGGAGATTTGGTTTATTTTTCCTTAATCTTGGCTCTTCTATAGCCCTATATATTGGTATTTTATTAGATATTTTACGCCCATTTTAATCCTTACGCCCATTTTATATCCTCATTCGTTATCTGGGCGCTTTAATGGACTTGTAGCTTGCCGACGAGTAGAGCACATTTCCAGCACACTGTCATGTGTTGCACCCTCTAAGTCACCTAAGGGTACATTTGTCTCCCGGGCAATGTACCCACCTATAACTCTCAACCCGCAGAAGGATAACTGGATAGTCTGCAGGGCTTGGGACTGGAAGTTTCTCACTTGCATCTTATTAGTAATTAAGGCTTGTGATAACCCTAGTTAGTTAAAGTAGTAAGCCGTAGTAATTGCTTGGCCGTTTGTGAATGCATGACGTCCAGCCTTGTCTAAGTCTTGTCTAGCTCCAGTACCTGCTATCTCCTGAGCATGTTTGTTTTCCTTATCTTAACGATAAATGAGTAGAGATAATGAGCTATTCAGGCAAAGGGTTACAACCCCGGTCCTTGTCTGGTTTAAGGATTGTAACCTGGCTTCCGGAATGGTTCTACGTCCCTAGTCGTTTATTGCTCTATGTACTTTTATTACTTGTACTTTTCTTTTATTCTTTATGTTCTGATATGCTGGCTTTTGTTCTTATTTGTGGCCTCCTTGTGGCACTTGCTCTTTCTGGGGTTTGACCCAGCTGGTTTTGTGTGGCCAGATTTTGGAGCAGCTCCCGAGGATCTACCAAGCTTCCAGCCCAATGGTGAACACTAGACGGAACCCGGGCTACGAGTCGGTTTTCCCTTTTTGATTCACCCACTTATATGTAAATTTATTCTTTTGAGGCGTTTGCCGACGAGCACCTGTTAGCTCGATGCACATTTACTTACTGTCTGCCTACGGGCTGTAAACATGATTAACAAATCCTAGGGTTAATCATGTATGACTGAACTCTTGCTAGTCCTATCATTTTGTACGACTAGCTTCATGATCATCCAATATGTAATATTTGGGACGCCTTATATATATTTGATGCTCTAATATCTTGTAACTCTGTTAATTGCTTGAGATTGAGACAATAGGCTTGACCTTAAGAGACTGCTGGCTTGTAGTAAACCCTCATATCTAGACAGCCGTGACCGTATAGTTGAGATGTATTCTATTTCAATATACGTAGCTGGCTATGTCTGCCCCCGCTCTCCAGTATTCTGGTTCTGGGGCGTGACATGGTTTAAGTGGTGGCCCATACAGGTCCTGTCAATCAAGAAATGTGAGGGTTTACCGAATAGATGTCTCAATCAATATTCGCCCTTGATCTCTGCTCGTATCTTCAAATCCCTGAGATTCTTGACCTGATCACATGCTTGTATCATTGATCTGTCCTGGTCCTTTCTTTACTGTTCCCTATGTCATCTTCTTCAGCGGCATTGCTCCCGGACCTGCCAACCAGCCAGAGGAAGCTCAACAAGCACCCCAGCGCCAGGAAGATCAAGCTCAGCACTCTGGAGTAGCCTCCCAAGTTATGCTTTCCGGAGGCTCAGAACCTCCAGTTCAGGCAGCTCCGCCCGCTCAACCAGCTAGACAGGATGAGGAACCTTTGGTAGGGCTTATCAGAGAACTGCTTGTATCCCAAGATCGTCGAGGCGACGCCTTGCACCAGGAAGTTCATGATGCACTAAACCGAGGAGGTCCCCAAGGGAATCAGGCGGCCAACAGTTTCAAGCGCTTGAACCCTCCCTTCTTTGACGGCAGTGCAGATGCGATTGTCGCGGACGCTTGGCTTCAGGATACCGAGGTGGTTCTAGAAGCAGCTAGGACACCTGAAAATGAGAAGGTGGCGGTGGTACACCTACAGTTGTTAGACTTGGCTCGTGATTGGTGGGCAGCTCAGGCCATGGGGTTAGCGGCACCAGTCACTTAGGCGACGTTCAGAGAGAGGTTCCAGACAAAGTACTTCGATGCGGTGGCACGGTACGACCTGCAGACCAGATTCACCAACTTGAAGCAAGGAGACAGGACGGTCGATGGCTATGCGACCGAGTTTTCCAGGCTGAGTAGGTTCGCCCCCACTTTGGTGGCGACCGAGTTCGATAGGGCTCAGCGGTTCCAGCAAGGGCTGCACTTAGAGATATTATTGGCTGTGGAACAGTTCGAGCACCAGATGTTCGATGTAGTGTTGAAGGCAGCAAGGAGGCATGAGTATACCTCCCGGAGAATTGTGGACAGGACCGGAGGCAGGAAGCGGTCCCACAACCAGATGCACCAATCTTCAGCTCCAGCCCCGGCAGCTAGGGGTATAACCATTGGAACTCCGAGGCGGGCGGCCTCAGTGACGTCGGTTCAGCATTCGATCCCGACATACCCGCAGCAGCAGAAGCAGAAGCAGTCTTCCGCGGTGGGATGTTCTCATTGCGGGAAGCCGGGCCATGTAGTGGCAGAGTGTCGTAGGGCACAGGGATTGTGCCTGGCTTGTGGAGGAGCAGACCACCAGATAGGGACCTGCCCGAATAGGGGAGGTCCATCATCATCCAACCTTTCTAGTTCTTCGGTGAGAGGACCAGCGCCAGTTCCAGTCCAGCAGCAGCAGTAGCAGCAGTACCCGAGGCCATTGTTGCCTCAGGCCCAGGTCTTTCAGCAACAGAACCAGCAGCAGTTCACCCAGGCTCCAGCACAGAACCGACAGAGGAGTTTCCAGCAGAGGGGACCCGCAGCTAGAGGTCAGGCTATGATGATGACCATGGAAGAAGAAGTTGCACCAGGTGAGGTAGTGGTAGGTACTATTCTCGTCAACACTTTTCTAGCATCTGTATTATTTGATTCTGGTGCATCGCATTCATTCATGTCTGCACGATTCGCGACACGAATAGGATTGGAGCCCGAGTCATTATCAGTGAGGCTCAATATACTTACTGGTAATGGTCTTGTGGGAGTAGATCGAGTGTTTTCCTCGTGTCGGATCATAGTTAGCGGTAGAGAGTTCCCCGCTAGGCTCATAGAGTTTCCTATGGCAGACTATGATGTAGTCTTAGGCATGGATTGGTTGAGGAACCATTATGCTAGGATAGACTGCCATGTTGGCAGAGTTGTCTTTAGTATTCCCGGAGAGCCAGAGTTTTCATTTTCCAGAGGCGCCGTGGAGCCTTCTCCTCCAGTATTGCGGATGGCAGTAGCAGCAGTGCAGTTGCCCCGGATAGTTGAAGAGTTTCCAGATGTCTTCCCAGAGGAACTTCCAGGGATGCCACCAGAGCAGAAGATCGAGTTCACCATCGACTTGATTCCCGGGACAGCACCAGTATCAGAGCGAGTCTACAGAATGGCGCCTTCAGAGTTGGAGATTTTGTACAAGATGATTGAAGAACTCAGGACCAAGGGATTCATTCGTGCTAGTGGATCGCCTTGGGGAGCCCCGATGCTTCTTGTGAAAAAGAAGGATGGTACGTCTAGGCTATGTGTAGATTATCGTACCTTGAACTCAGTGACAATCAAGGACAGATACCCTCTCCCGAGGATAGATGACTTGTTTGATCAACTCAAGGGGGCTTCAGTTTTCTCGAAGATAGACTTGCGGTCAGGATACCACCAGATCAGAGTCGGAGAGCAGGACATCCCGAAGACGACGTTCAGATCTAGGTACGGGCATTGGGAGTTTCTAGTTATGCCCTTTGGAGCAACCAATGCACCGGCAGTATTCATGGACCTCATAAATCGCATTTTTATGCCTTACTTGGATCAGTTCGTAATTGTGTTCCTAGATGATATCTTGGTCTACAGTAAGAGTGAAGCAGAGCATGAGGAGCATCTCAGGATCGTCCTCCAGATTCTCATAGAGCACCAGTTGTACGCCAAGTTCAGTAAATGCGAGTTCTGGCTCGATCGTATTTCTTACTTGGGTCACATCATTACCGGAGGAGGAGTGGAAGTGGATCCCCAGAAGATTGTGGCTATCGAGGCATGGCCAGTACCCAGCTCAGTGGCGGAAGTTCGCAGCTTTCTTGGATTGGCCGGCTACTACCGGCGGTTCGTCTCTGATTTTGCAAGGATTTCAGCGCCGATGACCCAGTTGACCCGCAAGGATGTGCCGTTCGTTTGGACAGCAGAATGTCAGGAATCATTTGAGAAGTTGAAGCGAGGTTTGATAACGGCTCCCATTCTCACCCTTCCAGATGGGACCGGAGGATTCACAGTTTATTGCGACGCTTCAGGCAGAGGATTGGGATGTGTTTTGATGCAGCATGGGAAGGTAATTGCTTATGCGTCACGTCAACTCCATGATCATGAGAAGAATTACCCGACCCACGACTTGGAGCTAGCAGCAGTAGTGTTTGTACTTAAGTTGTGGAGGCACTACTTGTACGGAGACAGAGTGGAGATATTTACTGATCATAAGAGCCTGAAGTATGTTTTCACCCAGAAGGATCTTAATATGCGGCAGAGAAGATGGCTCGAGCTACTGGTGGACTACGATGTGGATTTGCAGTATCATCCAGGGAAGGCCAACGTTGTAGCAGATGCGTTGAGCCGGAGAGCCGGAGTTTATTTCCTGACGGCACAACCAGAGCTATTGGCAGATCTTCAGAAGATGGGTATAGAAGTTGTCCTCCCTTCCAATGTGGCCTTGATGGCCAGCCTACAGATTCAGTCCACCATAGTTGAGAGGATCCGGACCGCACAGTTAACAGATTCCAAGATTCAGCGGCTCAGAGCAGAGTGCGAGGCAGGGAGAAGGCCAGAGTTATGTATTCATGAGGATGGTACACTTTGACACGGCATGCGTCTTTATGTACCCAGTGGAGATATCAGACAGGAAGTCATGGCAGAGGCTCACAGTTCGCAGTATTTCATCCACCCAGGCAGCACGAAGATGTACCGAGATATTCGTCAACACTTTTGGTGGAATAGTATGAAGAGGGAGATAGCCCGGTATGTCTCTCAATGTTTGGTTTGCCAACAAGTCAAGGCTGAACATCAGAGGTCAGCTGGACTTCTTCAACCTTTACCGATCCCAGAATGGAAATGGGAGCACCTTACCATGGATTTCGTGACTGGGTTACCCAGATCTCCGGCAGGCAGAGATGCTATTTGGGTCATTGTGGACAGGCTTACCAAGGTGGCACACTTTCTTCCATTTAGAGTTGGACAATCGACGGCACAGCTAGCAGAGATGTATCTCAGGCAGATCGTCAGACTTCACGGAGTGCCAGTCAGCATAGTATCAGACAGGGATACGAGATTCACATCGTACTTCTGGCGCAGTCTTCATCAAAGTTTGGGGACTCGTCTCAAGTTCAGCTCACCGTATCATCCGCAGACAGATGGGCAGTCAGAGCGTACTATACAAACTCTCGAAGATATATTGCGGTCGTGTACCCTTGACTTCGGTGGTTCGTGGGAGGATCACCTGCACCTGGTGGAATTCTCGTACAATAATAGTTTCCAGGCCAGTATCTAGATGGCACCCTTCGAGGCTCTGTATGGTAGGAAGTGCAGATCCCCGTTAGCATAGGACGATGTCGGAGAGAGGCAGATGCTCGGTCCAGAATTGATTTCTTAAACGGTTGAAGTGGTCAGGAAAGTCAGAGATCATCTCCGAGTTGCTCAGGATCGCCAGTGCCATTGGGCCGATGCTCATCGGCGTCCCTTAGAATTTGTCGTCGACGACCATGTATTCCTTAGGATCTCGCCTACCCGCGACGTCATTCGTTTTGGCGTACGGGAAAAGCTTAGTCCTAGGTATATAGGGCCGTTCGATATTCTGGAGCGAGTAGGCGATGTGTCCTATCGTCTCCCTCTTCCGCCGTCGCTAAGTGAGGTACATGATGTATTCTATGTATCCTAATTACGACGGTACATCCCGGACCCGAGCCATATCCTAGATCATTCGGAATTGGTTGTTGGTACCAACCTTTCGTATGAGGAGAGGCCCGTGTCTATATTGGACCGGAGAGAAAAGACGCTCAAGAACAAGACTATTAACTTAGTCCGTGTTGCTTGGGGTCATCACTCTCTAGGTGAGTCAACGTGGGAGCGTGAGGACGACATCCGATCGCGATATCCCTACCTGTTTGACTCGTGAGGTATAATGTCTTTCTTACCTTACGCTTTCCATTTCCTTGCTTGTATTGTATGATTGTATGATTGAACTGCTTAGTGTAGCTTGCCTGTGCTTAGTATAGCTTGTCGTGGCAATCTCTAGCTCCTTGATTAAATTCCGAGGACGAAATTCTTTGAAGGTGGGTAGAGTTGTCACCCCCATTTCCTGTATTTCGTATTTGTACTCGTGATTTAATTTCGGTACGTATTTTATTTTCTTGACTTGTGGATTCGGGTTCTCGTAAATGGGTTTGGACCATGGCTTGATTTTATTTTGTGGAGTTGGTTTGGTTTGGTTTGGTTCATCATGAGTGGAACACCTTAGCCTATTCTCCACGTCCATTCCATCACAACCACCCTCATTAAAACCCACCAACTTCTTCTCTCTCCTTCATAACTCCATTAATTTCTTTCAACTTCTTCTTCTTCCTTCTTCCACACAACTCCCCAACCCATAGGCAAGTGCACCTTGCCATCAAATAAGCACCACTTTTTATTTGTCCATTAACTAGATTAGGCCATGGAGAACAACTTTAGAACTTGACATTTTGTGAATTGGAGTCTCCATTGTTCTAGATCTAGGTTTTGATTATTTTCGGATTTATATGGTTTTGATCTATTTTTGTTGGATTTTTGTGGGTTTTGATGCTTCCATGTGGAAGAGAATTCAATTTTACTCAAGTTAGACCTTTGAAAATCTAGATTTGGTTTTGATTTTACCAAGATATGAAGTTTTGAACCTTAGAGTTCTTGGAGTCTTCTTCTCGGCCTGGAGAAGAAGACAGCAGCCTGCGCTCTTTAGCGCAGGGCTGGATTGCGCATTCCCCCTCGGCCAGCGCTCCTTAGCGCAGCTTGCCCCCTGGCGAACTGCGCTCAACCCGAGTGCGCATGGATTCATGCGCGGTCTGCTCATGCGCAGTCTGCTCATGTGCAATCCGCTCATGTGCAGTCTGCCCATGCGCCATCTATCCCTGCGTACTTCACTTATGCGCAATCTGACCCTGCGCCATCCACTCATGCGCAATCTGACCCCTGCGCCAACCAGTTCAGCGCAAGCCGACTCCTGCGCAGCTCACTCCTGCGCAGTTGGCCCCTGGCGCACTTGACTCTTGCGCAACCCGACCCCATGGACCCTTGCACAATATGTCCAATCATAGAGATTTGGTTTATTTTTCCTTAATCTTGGCTCTTCTATAGCCCTGTATATTGGTATTTTATTAGATATTTTATGCCCATTTTATATCCTTATGCCTTTTGTCATGAACTTGATTTACTTAATATGTTTGGAATGACTATTGTACATGGCATGGCATGACAAGGAACTAGCATAACATGACAGTGACCCGTAGTGGTGCACTCCTGACATGACCAACCTGACATGATAGTGGCCCGTGGCGGCGCACTCCTGACTTGACTTGACTTGTAACTTGTAACTTGACTCGTATAATCAACTTGACACCGTGGGTGTTCCTGCTTGCTTGCTTGTACAATCCACTTGTCTTGTCTTACATCATGTCTAGGACGTGACTTCCTGGGTACCACGGCCAGGGACTCGCTCTAAATTGGATTAGGCTAATGATTAGATCAAACTAGAATATGGAGAATTCCCAGTCACAGGCAATCTCGTTATCTGGGCGCTTTAATGGACTTGTAGCTTGCCGACGAGTAGAGTACATTTCCAGCACACTGTCATGTGTTGCACCCTCTAAGTCACCTAAGGGTACATTTGTCTCCCGGGCAATGTACCCACCTATAACTCTCAACCCGCGGAAGGATAACTGGATAGTCTGCAGGGCTTGGGACTGGGAGTTTCTCACTTGCATCTTGTTAGTAATTAAGGCTTGTGATAACCCTAGTTAGTTAAAGTAGTAAGCCGTAGTAATTGCTTGGCCTCTTGTGAATGCATGACGTCCAGCCTTGTCTAAGTCTTGTCTAGCTCCAGTACCTGCTATCTCCTAAGCATGTTTGTTTTCCTTATCTTAACGATAAATGAGTAGAGACAATGAGATATTCAGGCGAAGGGTTACAACCCCGGTCCTTGTCTGGTTTAAGGATTGTAACCTAGCTCCCGGAATGGTTCCACGTCCCTAGTCGTTTATTGCTCTGTGTAATTTTATTACTTGTACCTTCCTTTTATTCTTTATGTTCTGATATGCTGGCTTTTGTTCTTATTTGTGGCCTCCTTGTGGCACTTGCTCTTTCTGGGGTTTGACCCAGCTGGTTTTGTGTGGCCAGATTTCGGAGCAGCTCCCGAGGATCTACCAAGCTTCCAGCCCAATGGTGAACACTAGACGGAACCCGGGCTACGAGTGGGTTTTCCCTTTTTGATTCACCCACTTATATGTAAATTTATTCTTTTGAGGCGTTTGCCGACGAGCACCTGTTAGCTCGATGCACATTTACTTACTGTCTGCCTACGGGCTGTAAACATGATTAACAAATCCTAGGGTTGATCATGTATGACGAGCACCTGTTAGCTCGATGCACATTCATTCATGTCTGCACGATTCAGTCATACATGATCAACCCTAGGATTTGTTAATCATGTTTACAGTCCGTAGGCAGACAGTAAGTAAATGTGCATCGAGCTAACAGGTGCTCGTCGGCTAAACGCCTCAAAAGAATAAATTTATATATAAGTGGGTGAAACAAAAAGGGAAAACCCACTCGTAGCCCCGGTTCCTTCTAGTGTTCACCATTGGGCTGGAAGCTTGGTAGATCCTCGGGAGCTGCTCCGAAATCTGGCCACACAAAACCAGCTGGGTCAAACCCCAGAAAGAACAAGTGCCACAAGGAGGCCACAAATAAGAACAAAAGCCAGCATATCAGAACATAAGAATAAAAGAAAGTACAAGTAGTAAAGTACACAGGGCGCTAAACGACTAGGGACGTGGAACCATTTCGGGAGCCAGGTTACAATCCTTAAACCAGACAAGGACCGGAGTTGTAACCCTTCGCCTGAATAGCTCACTGTCTCTATTCATTTATCGTTAAGATAAGTAAACAAATATGATCAGGAGATAGCAGGTACTGGAGCTAGACAAGACTTAGACAAGGCTGGACACCATCCATTCGCAATCGGCCAAACAAATACTACGGCTTACTACTTTAACTAACTAGGGTTATCACAAACCTAATTACTAACAAGATGCAAGTGAGAATTTCAGTCCCAAGCCCTGCAGACTATCCAGTTATCCTTCCGCGGGTTGAGAGTTATAGGTGGGTACATTGCCCGGGAGACAAATGTACCCTTAGGTGACTTAGAGGGTGCAACACATGACAATGTGCTGGAAATGTGCTCTACTCGTCGGCAAGCTACAAGTTCATTAAAGCGCCCAGATAACGAGATTGCCTGTGACTGAGAATTCTCCATGTTCTAGTTTGATCTAATCATTAGCCTAATCCAATTTAGCGCGAGTCCCTGGCCGTGGTACCCAGGAAGTCACGTCCTAGACATGATACGAGACAAGACAAGTAGATTGTACAAGCAAGCAAGCAGGAACACCCACGATGTCAAGTTGATTATACGAGTCAAGTTACAAGTTACAAGTCAAGTCAAGTCAGGAGTGCGCCGCCACGGGCCACTATCAAGTTATCAAGATAATTCATGTCAGGGTACTGTCAGGAGTGCGCCACTACGGGTCACTGTCATGTCAGGTTGGTCATGTCAGGAGTGCACCACTACGGGTCACTGTCGTGTTATGCTAGTTCCTTGTCATACCATGCCATGTACAATAATCATTCCAAACAATAATCATACCAATATATATAGAGCTATAGAAGAGCCGAGCTTAAAGAAATAAACAATTCATCATAGACAAGTGGGTTGTGCAAGGGGGGTCAGGGGTTGGGCTGCGCAGGGTATGTACTGCGCATGGAAGAGCTGCGCAAGAGTTGTCTTGCGCAAGGGTTACCTTGCGCAAGGGTAGACTGCGCAGGAGTGGTTTGCGCAAGGGTGGTTTGCGCAAGGGTGGATTGCGCAAGGCTTGCTTGCGCAGAGGTCGGCTTGCGCATGGCTGGCTTGCGCATGGATGGCTTGCGCCAGCGCAATCCAGCGCAGCGCAAAGCACTGGCTGAGGTCATGCGCAATCGGCCCTGCGCTAAAGAGCACAGGCCGGGGGTGCGCAACCGGCCATGCGCTAAAGAGCGCAAGGCAGAGGGATGTTCTTCCTGGCCGAGAGCAGGTCCAAGAACACCAAGAACTTCAATTCTTCATAACTTTGTCAAATCAAAACCAAATCTAGATTTTCAAAGTTCTAACTTGAGTAAAATCGAATTCTCTTCCACATGGAAGCATCAAAACATGCAAAAATCGAAGTTTAATAGATCAAAACCAAGAATTTTTGAAAATGGTTAAAACCTAGATCTAGAAGAATGAAAGCTCCAAATCACAAAATGTCATGTTTTAAAGTTGTTCTCCATGGCCTAATATAGGTAATGGACAAATAAAAAGTGGTACTTATTTGATGGCAAGGTGCACTTGTCTATGGATTGGGGAGTTGTGTGGAAGAAGGAAGAAGAAGTTGAAAGAAATTAATGGAGTTATGGAGGAGAGAGAAGAAGTTGGTGGGTTTTAATGAGGGTGATTGTGATGGAATGGAGGTGGAGAATAGGCTAAGGTATTCCACTCATGATGAACCAAACCAAATCAAACCAACTCCACAAAATAAAACCAAGCCATGGTCCAAAACCCATTTACGAGAACCCGAATCCACAAGTCGAGAAAATAAAATACGTGCCAAAATCAATTACGAGTACAAATACGAAATACAGAAAATAGGGGTGACACCAGAAATTGAGGAACCGGAAAGCTTTTTTAGTGCTGGTGTGGTTGTCGCTGATCCTGATGAGAAGAGGAGAGTGGTCCGATTCTGTGGAGTTCAAATGGGAGAGGTTAGTGATCAGGCCCATGTCGGACCAGCTGTCGTTGACCATCGCCCGATCCAAACGGGTAATATATATATATATATATATATATATATATATATATATATATGTGTGTGTGTGTGTGTGTGTGTGTGTGTGTGTGTGTGTGTGTGATTTTCTTAATAGAATATTATTTTATTTTATTTATTATTTTTATATAGAAAAATACATAATATCAAATGTTATTTAACATGATATTAGAATAGATGGATCTGTGTCCAAATCTACTTCCATCAATCGAATGATTTATTATAGTATTATTAAAGAATAAGTGGAAATTTGTATAGTCATCTCTATTATGTACAATATCACATGTTCTCGTAATATCTGTCTGCATATGTAGGAGATGTTAGAAGAGCCATCCATGAGTATGGAACTAAAAAAAAACACAATATATATGCTGGATCCGGATTGGGAGTCCCGCGGGCAAAACTTTAGATATGGTTTACCGGACGGGCTCCACGGACGTGTATATATATATATATATATATATATATATATATATATATATATAATTATAATTAAAGATGGGAGCGGGCGATCTAGGGCTTCCGCGGGTGAACCAGCGGAGGGCTCCTCCCTGGGACCCCGGCGCTGACGGAGGCGGCGCGGCCAACGGCGGCCTGGCCGGGAGCCGGCCGCACCAGGGCGGAGCGGCGAGCGGTGGAGACGGCGCCGACGGCGGCTTGGGGAGCGGACGCGATGGAGACGGATGCGGAAAGGCTGGCGCTGACGGGGGCGGCGCGGCCAGCGGCAGCCTGGCAGGGGCAGGCCGCCCCAGGGCGGAGCGACGAGCGGTGGAGACGGCGCCGGCGGCAGCGGCTTGGGGAGCGGACGCGGTGGAGACGGACGGGGGAAGGCTGCGCTGCTGCGTGGCCGGAGCAGCTGTGAGGTCGACGGCCATGTCGGTGGTCATGTCGGTGGTTAGGCGGTAGGAGTTCTGGGCGGATCCGGCGATAAAAGCGTATTCCCGTAGTTCCAATCTGGATCTGGGTCCAGTTCTCAGGGGGGTCAGGCGGAGGGAGGTGGATGGACGACGGTTTCGAGACGTCGGGGGAACAAGATGGGAGGCAAGTTGGGGGGCACGCAGATCCTCCAAAAGTCGTGACCCTTGGCAGGAAGAAGGCCGGGGGTGGGATTGGGGCACAGAACATCGTCCCGAGGACCTGTGGCGCCTACTAGAAGATCAGTGGGTTGGTGCCTCAAGCCGACCACGGTGGAAAAAGGAAAGGGCAAAGTGGTGGACACGGGAGGCCAAGGTACAGGGGCTTCCAGTCCTGAAACTGGAGCCGCCCAGGGAACGGCTACCCGGCCAGCGGGACGTTCCTGGGCAGATGTCTGTAAACCGGTGGGGACGAAAAGCCCAACATCTATGGAGTATGTTCTGCCGAAGAAGGTAGGAAGCAATTTTCGGGCTTCGTTCCCGGCTGAGGAGATTGAGCATGTGTCTGCCTTCTGGGAGAACACGCTGATCCTGTACATTCTAGGAAGCAATCCATTCTACGGACAGATTCGAGAATATGCGGCGCGAGTCTGGCAGCCAAAAGGCAGCATGGAATTCTTTGCTAGAGAAAATGGATTCTTCTATGTGAAGTTTGGGCTCACTGAAGATGTCACTAGGATTCTGCAAGGTGGACCGTGGACGTTTAATGGTAGGCTGATCATTCTGAAGGAGTGGACTCCAGATCTGAGATGTGAACGGAAAGTCCTGAATGCCATCCCCGTTTGGATTCGCTTTCCGGAGTTTCCTGTTCGCTTTTGGAGCATTCCTCTGTTGATGCGACTGGCCAGTTTGGTCGGCACTCCGATCAGGACTGATGAAGCTACAGCCTTTCGATCGAGGTTGATGTATGCCCAGATTTTTATCGAAATTCGAGCTGGAGGGGAGTTACCGAGTCTACTGGAGTATGAGGTGCCTTCTGGAGAGGTTATAACCCAAAAGGTGGAGTATGAATGGGTTCCTCCTACGTGTTCGAAGTGTGCTTATTTTGGGCATCTAGACAGCACATGCCCGTCTAGAGGAGCACAGTCGGGGCCGATTATGCCCCCTATTGAGATGCCGGGCCCATCTCGGGTGAGGGAGCCTCCCTCCGGGGAAGGTAGAACGGAAGATTATATGCAGGAGGGTGACTGACCGGGGGAGGAGGTCGAGGGACTGAGTCTCACTATCCCGCCTCAGTCGATCTCCCCTTGTGGGACTATGATCACCTTCTCGGCACAGAGGAGTATGGTTACTAGAGGCATGGCAGCCTTGGAGAGAGAGAAGAGAGGCATTGGCGGGTCTTTTGAGGAGCAAGTATACAGTAGGAAGAGACGAGCTGGACCACTACGTGAGAGCCCTCCAAGTAAAGCGCTCTGTGTGAAGAACCTATCATAGACACTTATGCTCTCCCAGACAGCTCTCCAGCTTGACCCCTCCGTGGGGAGGGAGGAGGATATGGCAGCGATGGATGTGGTAGTGCCTCCAGGTACCAGTCCAGGTGATGTCCAAGGGACCCTTTCCAGTAATAATTAATGGTGGTCATCGTCTGGAATGTGAGGGGGCGTGTTCGTTAGGGAGATGGAGGAAGATTTGTGCGGTCTTGCACAGAGAGAGGTGCGACATCTCTATCATGTTGGAGACTAAGATTAAAGGGGAGAAGACTCTTACCCCCCGGACCCCATCTCACTGGGTTCAACTCCACAACTTGGCCATCTGTAACATGGCTTGGATCTGGGTCAGATGGAATGCAAAGTCTTGGGATGGAGACTTGATCTTAATGACGGAGCAGTTGATAGCCGTCTCCTTCACTAATAAGGGTGGCTTTCGGTTCTTACTAGGAGCGGTGTATGGTCACAACGATAGACGGCGGTAGGAGACCTTGTGGAGCGATAATTCCAGGATAGCTGCTGCTGCTGATATCTCGCACATGCCGCTTCTTTTGATGGGCGACTTCAATGCCTTGCTTCACAGAGGGAAGAAGATGGGAGGTAGACCGGTTCCTGAACCGATCCTTTATGACTTTCAGAGATGTCTTCTCCAGACGGGGCTCAAGGGGCTGTCTCGCTCGGGGTTCTTATGGACTTGGCATAACAAAGCAATCCGTAACAGGGTTGCTTGCCAGCTGGATAGAGCCCTAGGCAACGGAGAATGGTTCAGGCATTTCTCCAATTCGTCGGCTGAGGGCCTGGCCGCTGGGACGAGTGACCATTCCCCCATCAGGGTCAGCTTCACTATTCGGCCTCCCGTGAAGTCTCGTCCCTTTAGGTACAACAACAGCTGGTATCTTTCGGAGGGTTACTTGGAGGATGTTACGGTGGGGCTCACTAGCCATCAGGAGGGGACGGCCCAGTATCGCATGGCGCATCGGCTCAAGACTACGAAGAAGGCTTTACGAAGCTGGGTGAAGGGTCTGCCCAAGTCTACATTAAAAGATAAGAAGGCGGAGCTTCGGACCATCCAGCAGGACATGCAATCTGATATGCTGAATGGAGACCTGGCGGTGAGAGAGAAGGAGATGATCGGAGAAGTCAACATCTTGCGTCTGCAGAAGAAGATTAGCACGGCCCAGCGTGCTAAATTCTCCTGGCTTAAGGATGGTGACAGATGTTCCAAGTTCTTCTATGACGTCATCCGGACCAGACAACATAGGAACCATATTTTTCAGCTTCTTGATGTGGATGGCAACCTGGTGGGAGAGCCGATTAAGATACAAGACGAGGCAGTCAGGTACTACTCTGAGTTATATTTCTAGACTGACTACCTGTCGGTGTTCCCAGATATAGTTACGAAGAGAGTGGTGACTCCGTATGGGAATAGCCTTCTACTTGCCCCAGTTACTCTGGAGAAGGTGGAATCTATTGTCAAGACGGCGGATCCCAACAAGGCACCTGGGCCTGATGGGTTTAGCAGTGGTTTCTACAAACGCCACTAGGATACTCTGAAGTATCAGGTCCTTGAGGTGGTGCAGGAGTTCATCTCCAAAGGGAAACTGTTGAAGGAGCTGAACCACACCTTCCTGACTCTTGTGCCAAAGAAGGAGGGAGCGATATCGTTGGCGAATTTCAGGCCTATTGCATGCTGCAATTACCTTTATAAGATAATTACACACCTTATGTGCCGGCGGATGGAGCGGATCATACAGGACTTAGTCTCTCCGAACCAGGCGGCTTTCATCAAGGAGAGGTCGATCGCGGAGCACAGCCTTCTGGCGCATGAGATGGTGAGGGGATTCAGTAAACCTGGCGGGGAGAAAGCTTGTGTGAAGTTAGATCTGAAGAAGGCCTATGACATGGTTAATAGAGATTTTCTCTGTCATCTGATGACTGCTATGGGTTTCG
Source organism: Iris pallida (assembly GCA_029216955.1). NCBI lineage: Eukaryota > Viridiplantae > Streptophyta > Magnoliopsida > Asparagales > Iridaceae > Iris > Iris pallida. The sequence goes on from JANAVB010041817.1 coordinate 2,085,480, forward strand.
AGAACCGTTGGGTAGCGAGGATCCGGGAGTGTATCACGTCTCCCACCTTCTCTGTCCTCATCCAGGGTACCCCATATGGGTATTTCCAGAGCAACCATGGGCTTAGGCAAGGTGACCCTCTGTCCCCTTACATATTCACGCAACCGTAAGTTATCCCACGCGCCGATGGTGCAGGAATCCCATGCGTCGATGGTGCAGGAATCCCACGCGCCGATTGGTGCAGGAATCCCACACGCCGATGGTGCAGGAATCCCATGTGCCGATGGTGCAGGAATCCCACGCGCCGATTGGTGCAGGAATCCCATGCGCCGATGGTGCATGAATCCCACGCGTCGATTGGTGCAGGAATCCCACGCGCCGATGGTGCAGGAACCCTACGCGCCGATGGTGCAGGAATCCCACGTGCCGATTGGTGCAGGAATCCCACGCGCCGATTGGTGCAGGAATCCCACGCACCGATTGTGCAGGAATCCCACGCGCCGATTGGTGCAGGAATCCCACGCACCGATGGTGCAGGAATCCCACGTGCCGATTGGTGTAGGAATCCCACGCACCGATTGTGCAGGAATCCTATGCGCCGATTGTGCAGGAATTCCACGCGCCGATATTGCAGGAATCTCATGTGCCGGAATTGCTCTATTTTACTGTTTTTGCCTGTTTGAATTGTTCTGTAGCTAGAATCTTAAAAAACTCAAAACATAAAAGTTGTAGATCTTTTCCTTAGCTTCAAGAATGTGTCACTAGTTATTTTATGCAAGTTTCTCTCATTCACGATAAGGTAAGAATAGAACACGATAGTGGCCCGCCGTGGCGCACTCTTAACAAGTAAACTGACATGATATATCTCGACATGCTGTTATGACAGCTAGCCTGACATGACAAGTATGAAAGACCTGGACACCGTGGGCGATTGTGTTTGTACAAATAAATTGGTACTGTCTTGCATCATGTCTAAGATGGGGATCCCTGAGTACCACGGTCAGGGGTACCTACTGAAATTGACTAAGGCTAATTAACTAGAATGATTCAGTAGTCATGAAGAGATTCCCAGCTACAGGCAATTCCGTTATCTGGGCGCATTCAGTGGACTTGTAGCCTACCGACAAGTAGGGAACATTTCCAGCACACAGTTATGTGTTGCATTCTTCATAAACGGACATTCGACCTGGATAACCGGATGGTCTGCAGGGCTTATGGCTGTTGGGATAATCTCATTGCATCTTGCTAGTAACTAGGCTTGTGATAACCCTAGTTAGTTAAAGTATCAAGCCGTACTTATTGCTTGGCCGTGATTGATTGGATGGAGTCCAACACAGTCTAGTTTGTCATGATCCTGTACAAGATTGTATCATGACATAATTTCTTGTATCGATAAATGATGGAATACCAAGTTCTGTTTAGATGAAGGGTTACAACTCCGATCCTTGTTTGGTTTAAGGGTTGTAACTTGGCTATCTGAATAGTTCCGTGGTTATCTTATCATATATCGTCATGCTTATTGTGCCTGCCTTAACAATAAAGATCAGGGGTCCAGTTCTGTTCAGGCGAAGGGTTACAACCCCGGTCCTTGTTTGGTTTAAGGGTTGTAACCTGGCTCCCGGAGCAGTTCTGTGTCCTCTCTTCGTTTATTGTCTTATTGTAACCCCAGACCATGCTTGTCATGTTTTACTTATTTCAGCGGCATGATTATTTATACTGGCCTTAACAATAAAGATCAGGGGTCCAGTTCTGTTAAGGCGAAGGGTTACAATCCCGATCCTTGTTTGGTTTAAGGGTTGTAACCTGGCTCCCGGAGCAGTTCTGTGTCCTCTCTTCGTTTATTGCCTTGTTACCTTACCAATAGTATTTGAGACGGGTTTCTATTCAGGTGAAAGGCTGCAATCCCGGTCCTTGTTTGGTTTAAGGGTTGTGACCTGGCTACTTGAATGGTTTTCTTGTACTCAGTTTACTGTTGTTATCTCTATTATTATCAGTTCTTTATTTATCTTCTTTAATATTCTATTGTGATATGGTGGTTTTAGTTCCTAAGTGAAGCCTCCTTTGTGGCACTTGCTCTTTCTGGGGTCTGGCCCAGCTGGTTTTGTATGGCCAGATATCGGAGCAGCTCCAGAGGATCTACCTACCTTCCAGCCAGATGGTGACCACCAGACGGAACCCTGGCAACGAGTGGGTTTCTTTTGTCCTCCCACTTATTGTAAAATTATTCTTTTGAGGCGTTTAGCCGACGAGCACGTGTTAGCTCGATTGCACCTTTACATACCGTCTGCCTACGGGCTGTAACATGATTGGCAAATCCTAGGGTTGATCATGTATGACTGAAACTCTTGCTAGTCCTGACATTTTGTACGACTAGCTTCATGATCATCCAATATGTAATGTATGGAACGCCTTGCTATTATATATTTGGTGCTCTGACATCTTGTAACTATTATTGCTTGCTTGAGATTGAGACAATAGGCTTGTTCATAACCATAGGAGACTGTTGGCTTGTAGTTAAACCCTCATGTATCTAGACAGCCGTGATCGCATAGCTAGGTGGGTTGCACTTCAATATACGTAGCTGGCTATGTACGCCCCCACTCTCCAGTATTCTGGTTCTGGGGCGTTACAACCCCCCGGTTACCTACCTTATTTATGCAGATGATCTCTTGGTGTTCATCCAGCCATCTACTGAAGGTATGCACACGATTGTCGAGATTATGGGAGAGCTAGTGTCCCTCTCAGGCCTTCAGATGAACAGAGAGAAGAGCAAGGTGTATTTCAGCTCCCTTTGCCCCCAGAAGGAGGAGCGGGCCAACGTGCTGGGAGTTGAGAGGAGTGAGTTCCCGGTGAAGTATTTAGGGGTTCCTCTCACAGTCAACTATGCGCACGACCAGGACTGCCATAGTCTGGTGGAGTACGTCCAGCGGAGGGTTGAAGGCTGGCAAACTGCTGGTTTATCATTTGGAGGACGCATTGAGCTGGTTAGATCGGTGATATCGGCTGTGGCCTATTTCTGGCTGCAGTCCATTCTTCTCCCTATTGCCACTATCAAGAAAGTAGAGCGGATGTGTGCAGACTTTATATGGAGGGGTGGTGTAAGCCCCTAAATTTAGGGGTTATTTTTTTCAATTTTATAATTCAATTATTTGTAATAGATATTATTATTTGATTAAATGTTCTTTACCGTGACTTGGATTTCTAGAGCATCAGGGATGCCAGTCTCTGGAAACTTTCTTCTTGAAGTTTGTAGTAGACGAAATTATCTTCATGTTGATATATCGTGTCCCACTCGAACTTGTTTTCTTGTACTCTTTTTGCTTTGCACAAGTTCGGGTCAATTTAGACCATCTAATTATTAATTGAATTCCCACTCTTTTCCTTGATCCTCATATGCACGTTACCATGACTTTTAATTTAGGAGCACCAGACTAGTCTTTTTCTTGAAACCAACTTGTCGTGCCTGATCTACTCGAGACGCTCTTCATCCATGACCTTCGTGTCCCACTCAGACACACCCTCTTGTGCTTCATTTTCTTCGCACAACTTTCGGGTTAATTTAGACCATTTAATTATCTACCGTAATTTGTGACCTGACTTCCAATTTAATTTCGGGACCCGATATCGACCCAACCTAGTCGACCCCAAATAGGGACATGGCCCACACAAAGCCTACTACCCGTATGATACTTGTGTCCCATTTATTTCAGTCCCTACATGCTACTTATTTTTCCATGATCATAAATACATATTTTAATTCAAATATTGTACCATGTTCGATTTTGACCCGACCTGGCTCGACCGAACCCAACCCAAGCTCCATGTTACCCTCCATCATGACTGTCCATACACCCCACTGATATTTTTTCTCTACTCTAAATATCTCTCTTACATACAAATATCTATTTCTTTCTCTCCATTCAAATATATACATAATATATATATACATAAATATCTCTCTCCCCTTTATTACACATCACTCACCCCTATCAAACCAGCACACCCTCCCCCTCTCACATACATACACACTCTCTCTCTCTCTCTCTCTCTCTATTTTCTCTCTCTTTCCCTACTTTCTCTCTCTCTTTTATTGATAATTCCTTCTCTCTATTTTTTTATTACTCATCACCATCACCCTCTTCATTTCCTTTTTTCTTCTCCCCTATGCTCGGCCGAACTCTTCCTTCCATGGCCGACCGACCGCCACCCTAGGCCGAGAGCTTCCTCTCTCCATTCCTCCTCTTCTCCTCATCTCCATTAATCATCATCATCACCTTCTTCAACACAACCAACCACCAATACCATCACCTCCCTCACAACAAACATCACCACCACCACCTCTTCTCATCTCCTCCTCCTTCCTCCCCCTTGCTGGGCCGCCGCCGTCGCCTGGCTGCGCCATCGTGTGCGCCGCCGCGAGGCAGCAGCCACAGCTGCAGCAGTGCAGCACGCAGCAGCAGCTGCAGCAGGCGGGCAGCAGCACCTCGCGCGCCCCGGCCGACCGCGCGCCGCCCCGGCCACCGTCGTCGCCGGCGAGCCCCCCCACGGCCGCGTGCGGGCTGGGCGACCTCCCCATGGCGGCCACCGTCCTCCGGGATGCGCCGTCTAGACGATTCGTGCGTTTTACACGGAATCCCGTCGACGCGCGCGCGGACGAATTTCAGAATTCATGTTTCGTCGCAGCAACTTCGCACGCATTTTCTGGGAAATTTGACAGTTGGATCGGCAATTTTTTTGCTCCGTCTCAATCTCGGTATATAGCACCTCACTCCCCTGAAATTTTATCCGTTAATTTCGTCGTTTGATACATCAAAACCGGCCACCAAGTTGACCGTTTAAATTGTGTTATTTTTGGACAGTTTTGTGGAGTTGACTTCGTCGACTCGTATCTCCTCCATCGTAGCTCCGTCTGGCATTCTACCGGTTCCTATGCGAAGCTGGTATAACCCTCTTCCTACCCATCCAGTTTTGTTTCATTGTGAGCTTGTTTGATTGGTTGAATTCGACGCCAAAGTTGGTCATCCGAATTCGTAATTTCTAACTTGTAAAATTCTATTTTTGAACACGGGACTCCAGATTCAATTTCTGGCGCCACCAGTAGACTCGTGGCGCCGTTCTGGCATGTTTTTATATAAAGTTTGTTAGATTTGGAGGACGTGGGCCCTGGCACGCATTTCGGTGCAAAGCGGGCCCTACAGTCCGGGTTAACGGGACTTTTTGACGCCGGCTCATCGGAATCCAATTCGGGATATACCGTTGAGTTCGTATCGTCATTCTGGACTCGTTGACAAATAATTTGTTAGATTTTAGTGGACATTGGTTCCGGCACGCATTTAGGTGCAAGTCGGATACCAATATCCGGGTCAACAGGTCATTTTGAGATCGGCTCATCGGAATTCAATTCCGGATATACCGTTGAGTTCGTATCGTCATTTTGGACTCGTTGACATATAATTTGCTGAGTTTTGAGGACATTGGCGCTGACACGCTTTTCCGTACAAATCGGAATTTTAATGTCCTGGTCAACGAACCAATTTGAGATCGGGTCAACGGAATCCAATTCTGGATATACCGTTGGGTTCGTATCGTCATTCTAAATTCGTGGACATATTATTTGTTAGGTTTGGTAGACTAGTATTCTTGCACGTTTTTCGGTGCAAAGCAGGTCCGACACGGACACCGTTTTGACCCGAAATTACCTTTTTGCCCCTGTGTCCAAATTGGACTTATGGACAGGCTATCCTAGCTGATTTGACCATTCTGGACACGTTGATAATGGTTGTTTCACCATCCGACAACATCTGTAGGTTTTTACCATATTATTATAAACTTTCTCCTTTTTGTGGTATTTTGAGATCCATCGATTCCAGTGATTTCACAACCACTGAAATTGAATGTGTTGATCCGGTACATGGTTATAGAGACTAGCTTTGACCCTGTTTGACCATAGTTGACTGCTTTGACTGAACGTCGAAGTAGAGTCAATATTGACCTAGGTTAGACTAGTTTTGACCTTGGTTGACCACAGTTGACTATTTTGACTAAAAGTCAACCGGAAGTCAACCGTAACCTAAATTGACTAGAACTGGACCTAAGTTGACCAGTTGACCCAAAGTCAACTGTTAGTCAACTTTAGTCAAGTTTGACCTAGAGTTGACCTAGGGTTGACCAGAGTTGACCAGTTGACCAAAAGTCAACTGTAAGTCAACCCTTGACTTAGATTGACCTAGTTTGACTTAGTATGACTTGATTTTACTTCTAAACCCTTATATTGATACAGTATTTCACCTATAGGTCCTCGAGGCACTGTTCTAGGACTCAGTTGACATATTCCACCAGATCGCAGGCGAGTACATTCTCTGATAATAATTCTGTTTTATGATATCGTTTATGTTTCTTGTATTTAGTGTAGATACCCTTGTTCTCTTGACACATTGTTCACACAGATTGGTATTTCTCTGGATCCCGTCATGAGATGTTATTCCTCGCTTTCCTTGGTATATCTTGTGCAAGTCTTTCTTGTTCCTTGTGCATTGTATAGACACGATTCCTGCGAAGGCTAGCTACCCTCTCGGAGAATCGCGTGTCATGACGTGTCATGGTTGGATCCACTATACTAGTCGGGGACAGGGAGTATTAGTGTAGATGTGTGGTCATTATCCACCTTGTTTATTCTTGTAGACCTTGTTGAATAGCCAATCCTACACTCCACGTATGATTGGCCGGATCATTAGACCTTGTGCAGATCCAAGCCGGCCACATGTTGTAGCTAGTACTCACACACTTAGATAGATGATTCTTGATTCTTATACATGCCATGATCAGTTTTATTTGCCTTGTTCTAGCTTTAGATTTACAGCTTACCTTGCCATGATACTCACATGTACATTTCGTAATTTCTTGTATATTCTCTCTATTTACTGCTACATTTTCAATATCGTCTAATTAGAACTGTTATTCGAGATTTGTGCTCGTTCCATCCTGACTGGATATGTTGACAAAATTTTAGGAGTAGTTGTGCCCTCAGTATTGGACTTCATGATGTTGCTAGCTGAGGTGGATCTCACTATTCTTCTATGTGAGTTGCCTGGTAGTTATCCTAAGTTAGTCTTGTTGTTCCTTCTTTACTTTCCTGTCTTATGATCATTGTAGATTCTAGTTGTTCTAGTGATATTGTTATTATTATTGTCTTATCTTCCTTAGTTTTCGTGATGTGACATGAGTATATTTCTAGTTATGGATCTTTAGATGTTGTAGTTAGTATAGTATACTTGACAGCGCTCTACCGTCGATACTGCGACGTAGGCTGGGCGTGGCCCACGTATTCGTACCCGTATATCCGGGTGCGGGTCGTGACAGGTGGTATGCAGGCGATCTCCTGGAAGCAGCTATGTAGACCCAGAAAGGAGGGAGGAGTGGGGTTAAGGTCGTTGTTGGAGATCAGGGAGGCCTCTGTGCTGAAGCTGGCATAGAGATTCATCAATAGGGGGTCCCTCTGGGCTGACTGGATGCATAGCAGATATGTGAAACAAGGCAACTTCTGGACCTGTACTACTAACAACAACCATTCAGTCTCTTTCAAGATTGTCTTGAGACACAGGGGAGTTCTCCAATCTGCTATCCGGAGGGTCACGAAGGATGGGTCTGGCACAGACCTCTGGCGGGATCCTTGGATAGATCGACGATCTCTATTAGAAATCAGGAGAGCCCCGCCGAATAAGGAGGACAATCGGGGGCTGACTTGTCGACGCATTATCCACGATGGAGAGTGGAGGCATGAGTCATATCGATATACTGCGGAGATGGGTGAGAGTATCAGTTATGTAGTCATTGATCCCGGTCTGACTGCTGATCGGTGAATTTGGGAGCCGCCAGGAGATTCTTCGGGGACTGAAATGTTCCAGTTTCGGAGCTGCTACAACCTCATTCGGCGCACTTATCCTCAGAGTACTGACTATGAATTCGTATGGTGCAAGGAACTCGCCTGGAAGATACAACTTTGTGTTTACAAGCTTCTTCTGGGCCGCCTATTGACGAGGGATCGCCTTAGTACTTTTGGGGTGCCGGTTCCAGATCCTAAGTGTGTGCTATGCAGTGTAGAGAATGAATCTATTGGGCACATTTTCTTTGAGTGTGCCCTGTCTTGGCAGATCTGGGCTGAACAAAGTAGGGTGCTGGGTGGTTGTGACTCCGGAAAGGGGATTGGGGACATCATCACGGTGCTCCAAAAAAGCAGAGGAAGAGGGCATGACTGGTTCCGGACCGCCCGAGCTCGACTAGCAGCCGCTGTTTGGCATGTATGGAGGGAACGAAACCGTCGCATCTTTGAGGGGCTAGTCACCCCCTCCGATATAAATGCCATGGGGATCTGAAGAGTGGGAGTCCCACTCTGATTGTATGTTGTAAGATTATTGCGTTGCTTTTGGAATAAAATTTACCATTTTTCCAATATATATATATATATATATATATATATATATATATATATATATATATATATATATATATATATATATAAACGTTCCAAAATCAGCCGGCTGGTTTTGTATTATGGAACCATCCTATATTTTGTAGGTTGGATTGAAATTTAGTGGTTAAGATTAAAAGGAGTAGACCCCACCACATTTTTAAGTCATCTAATCTCAACCATACAAAAATTTGGGTGGACTAGAAGTAGATAAATTCATATAAAAAAGCAAAAAAAAAAAAAGATTATATGGAAAAAAAAAATTGTAATTGTGAAGAACAAAATGCACCAAAAACAAACTACATTTTTATTTAAAAAATTCTATGCATAATTACCTACCCGTCCTCGTTAAAATTAATGAACAATTTTGATTAGTAAAGTTAGATAAGAGCATATTTGGAAGAAGAAAAATTTACGGTGAAGTCAACTGTTACATATATATATATATATATATATATATATATATATATATATATATATATATATATATATAGAGAGAGGATAAGGGAGGTGATATATATATATATATATATATATATATATATATATATATATATATATATATATATATATAGGAAGAAGGTATATAATTGTATTGATAAAATGTTTGTTACAACTTGACCCTTTTATGTGAGAGTCAAATTTGAGATCAACCCTTTTACATCAAACTCAATGGTATGTATGACTTATCAGAAGAAAAAAAAGAAAAATCAGTGGGATCAGTTGATCCCACTTGTCGACCTTTACTGTGTCCATTACTGAATATACATCACATCACATGTCCACATAATCTCTAACTTGCAGAGCGTTATAGGTTTAGCACACAATATTGTTTGTGTGTGTTTCTAACTGCCCACACTTTTGGAAAAATTTGTTAACATAGAAATTTCTTTTACTTTCTTGATATGAAAAAGTACATCAAGAAATGTGCTAGAAGATGTCCCAGAAGTAGCACAGTGCAAACATGCTCACGTATGTAATACCTTTACATATAAACCACATTGTGCTCTCCGCTAGAGACATTAATATATATATATATATATATATATATATATATATATATATATATATGCATGATAAAGGCTTTAGTATTTTCCATCAAGATATGGTTGTCAATTACTTCTTTGATGTTTACATATCATATCTTGATATTTTGTGCATGCGGCTTCAATAGTGCCTTTGGTTGCGGTTTATGTTATGATCATGCTTGAGTTCACGCCTCATATGCTTTCTTCCATTAACTTTCCGTAGTGGGACTTTCTGATTTTGCTCAAAAGAGTTAACATTTTTCGAATACTCCTCACCATTTGTTACTTTAAAGTGTCATGATGTACAGGGCTGGTCCTATGGTTTATGGGACCTAGGACATAATCTAAATTTTGGATCATTTTTTCACATAAAAAAAATTAGTATTATTATAAGCAAAATTATTAATTATCATTTTTCATACATGTGACTGGAGAAGATAACCCTCAATGAGACTTGAATCTTGATGAGACCATGGTCGTATGAAGACCGAAGAAGAGAGAGAGAGAGAGAGAGAGAGAGAGAGAGGGATGGCTTTTTTTAGTGTGTATATATATATATATATATATATATATGTATATGTATATATATATATATTTTTTTTTTGATGAGACCATGGTCGTATGAAGACCGAAGGAGAGAGAGAGAGAGAGAGGGGTGGCTTTTTTTAGTGTATATATATATATATATATATATATATATATATATATATATATATATATTGCCTCATATATAGTGTCTATCCAATGAGCACACCTCCTAAATGAGCAAATGAGCACAAGTATCTATATCCCTTGGATGTTATCTCAATTCTAATCTAATGATTAAAATTTTATCCTCTTATTAAGGAAGGGATATAGATAAATATTGACCACAAAAGGAGAATATTAATGATCGGATTCTCTCATTTCGTAGCTTTTTTTAGAAGGTGAATATTAATGATCAAATTTAAAAATAGTAATATTAATTCTAATATTAATGTTAATTTATTAGTATTAGAATTAACAATTAAGTTAAAACTAACACTAAAATAAAATTTAATATTAAAATTAAGGTTGATATTAACATTTATATTCAAATTAACATTAACATTAAAATTAACATTAACATTAAAATTAAAATAAATATTAATATTAACATTAACTTTAATATTAACATTAACATTAACATTAATATTAACATTAACATTAACTTTAATATTAATATTAATATTAATATTAATATTAATATTAAGATTAAAATTAAAATTAAAATTTATGTTAATTTTAATGTTAATGTTAACTTTAATGTTAATATTAATTTGAATATTAATGTTAAATTTAATTTTAATTTTAATATCGATGTTAATTTTAATATTAAATTTTATTTTAGTGTTAATTTTAATTTTAATACTAATAAAATTAAGATTGATATTAGAATTAATATTACTATTTTTAAAATTGATCATTAATATTCACCCTCTAAAAAAAGCTAAGAAGACAATCCGATCATTAATATTCTCCTTTTGTGGTCAATATTTATCTATATCCCTTTCTTAATAAGAGGATAAAATTTTAACCATTAGATTAGTTGAGATAACATCCAAGGGATATAGATAATTGTGCTCATTTGCTCATTTAGGAGGTGTGCTCATTGGATAGGCACTATATATATATATATATATATATATATATATATATATATATATATATGTGGAAAATGAAGGGACCGTACATCCGTTTCCAACAAAGTTCGATGAAAAGGCTGCCTTAATTTTGAGCAGTTACTTGATTTTATTTTGTTTCTAGATTTGTTTAGATATTGGTTTCCAACAACTGTTTCCTTTTTAAGTTCGCTGACTGGGTCTTTGTTTCAATTTTTTTTTTTAATTTTATGATACAACTAGTCTATTTTGAAATTACGGGGCCTTCCAAAATTGGGGGCCTAGGACAGTCGCGTACCTCGCCTGTGTCCTGGGCCAGCCCTGATGATGTATGTTGTACAAGACAGACACGAATATCAATAAGCACACGAGACGGATAAGAATAGTTTCATGATGTATTGTATGAATAGAGATACGAACATTGACAAGCACACGAGATGGATTAGAATGAAAAATTGAAGTAATATAGCATTTACGTTTTAAGAAATAAATACATAGCATGTTATATTATCAATAGGTCACACGATTTAACTGAACCCTCACGTACTGAAAATATATATATATATATATATATATATATATATATATATATATATATGGAAGCGGATCAAAGGCCCCGCCCGCGGAGCCCCGTCGAAGCCCCGTCCCCCCCTGCACCATCGGATCGCGCGGGGCCCGCGCGATCCAACGGCTAAGGGAGGGCGGAACTTCGGCGGGGCTCCCGATCCGCTCCCTATATATATATATATATATATATATATATATATATATATATATATATATATATAACAAAAAAAAAAAATATATATATATAACAAATACGAGTATATATATATATATATATATATATATATATATATATATATATATATATATATATATATATATATATATAACAAATACGAGCAATATATATATATATATATATATATATATATATATATGTATATATATATATATATATGTATATATATATATATATATATATATATATATATATATATATATATATATAATTGCTCATATTTGTTATATATATATATATATATATATATATATATATATATATATATATATATATATATATATATATATATATATATATATATATATATTTTGATATTTAAAATACTAACATGTAAGGGGCAATGTCCAGATTGAGTGGTAAGGAGGGCCAAGAACTTTCTGCACCTACTCACGCGTGTATGTGTGGTGTTGTGTTGGGGGTGCTAATTTTTATTTTAATCTTTTCACGAGTTAGGACCGATGGCTTCCTCAAGTCAGTAACGTAGTTATATTCACGTTAGTGATTTATTTTGCACAAATACAGACACGGATAAGGACATACTATATAGATTAGAATAAAAGATATAACCACTATGTTGAGAAAGAAATACGTTGAATTATTAATAGGTCACATTTGCTTAATATCATGTTAAAAGTTAGGTCTAGAGGGCAAAGATGTCATTAGACATCCCCATGTGGATGATATCCACCACATTCCCCAATAGTTGTATTAACTAACAAACATGCCAACTTTTGGCAATAGGCCTCAACCCTCACCTTTTGATAATAATGGGGGCAGGAACCTCTAGCGAGGTCAAAGCTTTTGTCTACTCTCTCTCTCTCTCTCTCTCTCTCTCTCTTCAAGTCAAGTGCATTGAGAATTTAGGAAAGAACCTTGAATCTAACATATAATGGAAAGGCAAGCATGATTTAAAAGGGTTGAACTTGGGTGAGTGCTAGCTAGTGTTTTTTTGGGGACTTTGGGAGGAAGTAATAATGGTTCAAGTGGCCTACTACTAATTAATTGTGGGTTTAGTTATGGTGCTCAAGGATCTCTAATGATTCCCCTTCAACATCAATGCCGCAACTTGTCGGCACACCACCGGACAAAACACCCACTATTAACAATGGAACAGTAACTCCACGCCTCTTGCCAGTTTGATACCAGGGGCGGCCCTGTCCCAGCAGGGCCGGCCCTGGGGTAAGCCGGACAAGCCTTGGGGCTTGGGCAACCCCTCTCTGCTAGGACAATTCCTCTCTGCTAGGGCAACCCCTTAGGCTCATCATAACCCCACCAAAGGGTTAAAGGGCAACCAAAATTAGCTTCAGGATAGGGCAACCTAAACCTCCGGGCCGGCTCTGTGTCCCAGGACAGGCCGGACGACGGTCCAGGACTCCCAGATGAAAGGGGTACCAACATGAATCTATTTAAAATATACCTAGTATGTATTATGTGCCAATTTAAACAAAAATATATTGTGGTGAAGTGGTTATAATGTTAGAACTCTACTTTAGAGCTCCTTGGTTCAAATCTTCTTGGCCAGCAAATTTGGTCGTATTTACAACCTTAAAACATTATGCATGGAGGGTCAATTTTGAAAGTTTCGCCTCGGGTCCCAACCAGCTCAGGGCCGACCCTGTTTGATACCTACCTATATTCATGAAGCGATATTTTTAAGCGTTATTTGGTAATAGGGTCTCGTATAATAGTTAAAATTATGATCTTGGTCTCGAAAATGACCGACGTTAGGGTATTGATCTCCAAATCACTATTCATTTGCCGTATGTAAACACTAATTTGGAGATCCAAATTCTAATACCGACCATTTTTGAGATCCGAACACTAATATCCACTATTATATGAGACCATATTACTAAATAACTCTATTTTTAAAGTTCTACTACAGAAAATTCAAATAAAATTCAAATAAGAACTTATAATATGGATGATCATGTGGCACGTATATTTTACTAATATTGAAAGTGAACTCCTTTTTTTTTTTTTCTTTAGTTCCTTGAAACAATCAAGAGACGAAACACATCTAATCCAACGATTTTACATGACCGAATTTTAAAAATTAAGAACTCTGAGTTCCTCATATATATTTTTTTTTTTTTTTTTTTTTTTTTTTTTTTTTTTTTTTGAAATCCCACACACACACACAATTGGGGGACTCGAACCTTGCCGGTTCCTCCGGATGTCCGCTCTAATACCACTAGGCTAGAGAGCTCAGACATCATGATTTTTTTTACAACAATATTTTTTTATTTTTAATCTGCCTAAAACATGCGTATCGGAACCTATGTTACAATGACATCATGCTAGCAACTTCCACTATTGCAAAGCTTTTAAGAATTTTTGCTAAATATTTAGATTCATCCATTTTGATATTAAGAACATGATATGTTCAGGGATGCCAACCTTCGACCAGGACTGATCTAGCATTTCGGAGATCCTAGTCAAGTCCTAAAAATAAGGTCCTCGTACCTCTATATAATTTATTTTTATAAATTCAAAATTCAGTAAATCCATAATAAATTATAACCACGATTTAATAAATTAAGCAACTCCAACTTCTAAATTTATAAATAAAATCAAATAGCACTAAACTAAATCTAAGAAGAAAAAGTTCATGCTCTTATCACTTTTTAATGTACAAAATTGTTAATTAAATGATACCAAGATAATTCAATGATTAGTAGCCGGTGGCTTCTCCTTGCTTCAGGTAGATGGCATCCAGCGACGGATCGAGGTGGCAAAGGTCAACGGATTGTCGATTGCGACCGTTGATCGTAAACTAAGCGTCAAGTACACTGCTGAAGAAAGAGCCACCACAATAATAAGGTCCTAGACAAGTCCTAAAAATAAGGTCCCCATACCTCTATATAATTTATTTTTATAAATCCAAAATTCAGCAAATCCAATAAATCTATAATACAATATAGTTAGTTCTTGAATACATATAAATTATAAGCAAGTTTCAATAAATTAAGCAACTCCAACTTCTAAATTTATAAATAAAATAAAAAAAACACTAAACTAAATCTAAGAAGAAAAAGTTCATACTCTTATCACTTTTTGATGTACAAAATTGTTAATTAAATGATACCAAGATAATTCAATGATTAGTAGCCGGCGGCTTCGCCTTGCTTCGGATAGATGGCGTCCAGCAACGGATCGAGGTGGCAAAGGTCGACGGATTGTCGATTGCGACCGTTGATCGTAAACGAAGCGTCAAGTACATTGCTGAAGAAAGGAGCCACCACGATAATGATCCTATGGACCTACAGTCTTAATACGACACGTGTTTCAATTTTTTTTAATAATTAAAAAAAATAAAAAAAATTGAGACATCTTGAAAGAGGAGGTTCTAGACGGCTGCCTAACCTGTCTACCCTTGAGACGGCTCTAAAAAGTATTAGTACAACTTTGAGAGACTCAAACCTGTCTCCTGAAACAGATGAGGAAGGTTGAGCCATTCTCACTTTGTCACACTCAATAGCTACACACACACCTAGCAATCATGCCATGGGCTTTACAGCTCCAACATGATCAAGTTTGTGCCTTGGAAAATCAATAACACAGTACCCCTTCCAATGGTACTCTACTTGGCAAGTCATGCTCATGCTTATAAACAAAAGTAAAAAAAAAAAATTGAGCATTTGAGCACGAGTGCTGTTCTAAAAGGTGACAGCCTTAAGTTGCCTAGGCCTGGGCTTAGGCATGGGTTGTCGCATAGATAACATGATATCGACCAACCAAAGTATGACAGAGTAGTAGAGTAGTCTTTTCCTTGATCCTGTCTCAAATTTGACTTTCAGGTAGGGCCAAACATTATTCGATTTTGGACCGAAAATCAAATCAAATCGACCGAATAAGATATTCAATTCGATTTAAAAAAAAAAAAAACTGGCTCGATTTCGATTTTAAAAATACTAAATTTTTATATTCGGTTTCGATTTTGGATTTCGGTCCAAAACCGAAAACTGAATAAGAAAATTTTAGTTAGTATATATATATATATATATATATATATATATATATATATATATATATATACAATTTTCGGTTTATTCTATTATTCGGTTTATTTGTGTTTTTTTATTAATATATATATTAACTAAATATACCTCTCTCTCTCTCTCTCTCTCTTTATATATATATATATATATATATATATATATATATATATATATAAGTCCAAGGGGTCGTGGCCTAGTGGTAGCAACGGGGGCTCTTCGGGCGGAAGGCCCGGGTTCGAATCCCCCCTTAGGCGCACGCGCCTAAGCTCCAGTAAGAAGGACACCCCAAAAAAAAAAAAAAAAAAAAAAAAATATATATATATATATATATATATATATATATATATATAAGCGCAAATAAACCAAATAATAAAATAAACCGAAAAGCGAACGGATTTCATTCTGTTAGGTTTTGTTTGGTTATGGACCATTTCGATTCGATTTCAGTTTTACTTATTCGGTTTTCGGTCTAATTCAGTTTTCGCTTATTCGGTTCGGTTTGAACCAAATTAACCGAATGCTCACCCCTACTTCCAGGTCAATTTCCAGAACATCATGATGCAATGTGTAATGAGTACTTAAAATTTAACAATTAGTTACAGTAATCACAGCTTCTCAACAAACATACATAATGACTATAGATCTCTCTAGCAACAGATTCCAGTATCCACATTGATTCATTGAAACATTCGGTATACTAGAAGTTCTGCATATAATTTTCCAAGTCAATTATAAATTGAAATCGACAGGTTGATACAGCTCTTTCTTCACACAGGCATTGTTGCACTGCCGCTTACAAATTTTATTTAGTCACTCAAACAACAATCGCGAGAGCTGATATTTTTCACTCAAATGAATGTTGCCCACATGAAACCCTTCCATAACCAACCTTGATCCTAGTATTTCGGAAAGGCGAAGAACCGGTACAAAACAGGTCGAATCGCCATGAACTATGGAGGTGAAGACGCACAGCTCCACCTTCCGCATACTGTACAACTTCTTGTCAAGATTTTAACCTCCCAGGAACATTCAGAGACCCTCAAGATTGCTCGGTGAAATCGAATGGTCAGGCGTTGCACGAGTAAATATCGTTCGGAGAGATCAAACCAATTCTAAAGCACCCCAAACAACTCATTGTTCCGAGTCTCGTTCCTCTCAGAACGCACATGAGAATTGCCAAAGGAACTTGTTTGGTTTGGAGATCTTCTGTGCTCTCCATCCACTCCTACAGTCGGCATTAAGATGCTGGGATTGACTGCACCAGGATTAGTAGTATCAGGAGTTGGCAGAAAAGTTTCAACATTCCTGCGAGCCCTGCGAGCAGATCTAGGTTTTAAATTGCTGGATCGAGCGGCCTTTGGGCCCTTGCCCCTCTTTGAGACGAAGAAACCGCAAGCCAGAGCCTCCAACGCTTTTGTTGTTGGCGGCCGGCTTCTGGTGCTGTGTCTCCGGACATTTAGCTCAGGCTGCTGCTCACCAGACACACCATCACCGGTCTTGAATGCCTGGAAGCCATTGAGCTGCTTTGTATCGGACTGGGACATAGGTTCCTCTGAACTTAAATCGTCTTTGGCGCCTTCAGCTTCCATCCCCGGTGGCTCTTCAGTTTCAAAATCTGGAGGCAACTGCGGTAATAGGTTAAGGTCAATCAGAGTCCGCGGTTGAGGTTTATCCTGAAACAGAAGGGCTGCACGAACTTTTCCCTGAGGCTTTTTAACCTCGTTACAAACTGCTTTGTTATCTTCATGTTGTTTCCGCTTGAGGTGTTCCTCTTCTTTCTTCAAGTGAATGCCTCCAGGTAAAGAGTTAGAATGGGTACGAGTTCCCACAGACTTGCAAGAAGTCAACTTCTGTCGCTTGGACACGAGAGCTAAATAGTTTGGTGCACCAAACTTTATTCTGCGGCTGAACTGGTACTTCATATCCTTAATGGTCTGCTTACCGATCTGTTCATCACAACATTGGCCTTCAAACTCGTTATCATCTACAGACAACCTTTGATTTCGATCGGCAACCAAATGATCTGGTACACTAGGTTTCACTGCCTTGCTAGAAGTACTTTTAGTTTCATTCCTGACTTTCTCGTCATCAGATACACTTTGATCAGAATCACCTTGGCCATTACAAGACATATCAGCGGCGGAGCTCGATTGCTCCGTTGAACTTTCACTATCAGTTTCTCCCGAACGATCAGGACGGTAGCTAGTGGTAGCATCAGCAGGTAAACTTCGCAATTCTCTCACCTTGAATGGTTCTTCCCCCTGAACCAAACTGGTATCGACCACGGTAAATTTCATAAGTTCCGAATTGCAGTCTGGAACTCTTGGACGGAGATAGCTCTGTCGCTGATGATCAGAGACACCATTCTGGCCCATCTTGGCCTCTGCATTCCGCTGGCATTCACGATCAATTCTGTGACCTTCTTCAACTCCTTCAGTATCTAATCGAAGAAGCCCAGGGTCTGATGCAACTTTATTTAAGACATCGCTAACGGAATCAAAATAATGATTGCCCTTCACAAGTTTCCTTCTTGAGAACTTCTTGATACCAGGCATGAGAAATACCAAAGCATTTCTAGAACTGAGAGAACTTATATCATTTGGTTGCTCTGAATGCCATCCTCTTGCAAGCAAGCGAGGCCAAACGGCTTCCCAGAAGAGATCATTTGACCGTGCTTTGCTTAGCCTAAAATCGCCTGTCAGAAACTTGACGATGTCCTCAGATGTAAGAGAGGAGCATGCTTTACCAATTGGTATTTCAGGACGGATAGGAATAACTGCATTTGTTCTAACAGGATCCACTATAACGCCAGTCAGATCTTGCTTCCCTTTCCCAATTCCTATAGCTTGTACTAGAGCTTCCATACCAACCATAGCCTTTAAAGTAAAAACAAATTCTTCTAAAGAAGTTCTTCCCTCATTGAAATTCTTAACAGCCTGACAAAACAGGAATTTATTTAATTGAAATAGAATAAATATCTATGATAAACAAAAAGAAAAAACAGTGATGATGAGCAACAGGCCAAGATGGCTATAAAAAACCATATAAACAGGTGGAGAAAGAGATGATAGCTGCGGAAGAATGTAAAACTAGTCTGGAACTTACCAATATACTGCCATACTTATCAGTCTCCGGCTTTGGTTTACCCAATCAAATTTTCTCGGAAAATAAAAGTACATCTTGCTATGTAAGGATTTCTTGCGCTTATCTTCCTACCTTCTAACCAGTAACTTTCTACGCACCTGGGTATGACCATCCTGCGATCTACGTGCAATTATGCCATATTTGAGCTAATGGTCAAAACCAGAACTAGGCAGTGGAACCATCTCCAATATACTTCTTCACTCACCATTTCTCGGATTTTAACTTGCTCTAAATATTGCTTTTCAGCCACTAGAACCTTCACGAACTTTTTGAAATATACCTGGAGTGTTTTCCTTCTTCATATCTTAGATATCTAATACTCATCCATGAACCCAAAGAAAAAAATTACCTGTTACATAATCGCTATATCTGTTCTACTACAGTTTAGCCCATTATGCACCAAAGCATATCACCAAATTTCTAGTTTAGCATGAATTCTTATCCATTTATTAGCAGAAAACCATCAACAGTTATCATACACTATGGAATGCCTTCTAAAGAGTCCCAATTTTACAAAGAATTTGCTTCTCACTCTCACTACTACTTCTGAGAAGGCTTGGACGGAAGCTCACCTAGGCAGTTTTTGATACTCATTATAAATATTTCACACAATCCATAACTTAAATGGATTCTTTATATAGACCTTTCTTCCTTGATACAAACCAGATGAGCTCACATAACAAACTACCGTACATTCAAATATAAAATTAAGTTTCAAATAAAAGAAAATATGTGCTGAACAGTAAAAGTGGGCTAAATTTGAGCATGATACGTTAGATAAAAGAGGTGAGTGGTATTAGAGGAACAGATGAAGTGAAAATAAGATCCTCAAGTGTCTATGTAGCTAACAAGAATTTGGTAGTGGGAGATTATGGTGTTGTAGTCTGTGAATTTAAGAGAGAGACACAATTTTAAAACAAAAGAAGTGATGAAGAGTAAAAATAGGCAAAATTTTTGGATGACAAATTAGATAAAAGAGGGGAGTACTAGTATGAGAGGAACAGATGAAGCAAACAATAAGATCCTCTATAGCTTGGTAGCTAATAAGAATTTGGCAGTGGAAGATTATGGTGTTGTCGTCTGTGAATTTAAGAGACAATTTTCTGCTAAATCAGAAAATATATGGTGCAAGCATGGAGAAAATGGTGTAATATATATATATATGCATTTACATATTCAATTACCAAAGAGAACCAGCTAGTGTTCGACCAACAATGTCATGAACTCAAAAAGGATGAAAAGTAGGAAACAGATTGTTAATACACAGAGTCACATGCATACTTATATTGATATACATACAAGTGAATCTATAATCACTTAGATATGCATAATAAAGATACCTGCTCTAGAAACTGGAAGAGAACCAGCTAGCGTTCGACCAACAATGTCATGAACTCAAAAAGGGTGAAAAGTAGGAAACAGATTGTTAATACACAGAGTCACATCCATACTTATATTGATATACATACAAGTGAATCTATAATCACTTAGATATGCATAATAAAGATACCTGCTCTAGAAACTGGTAGAAACCTTAATCACTTAGATATGCACAATAAAGATACCTAGAGCCTTCGATATGCATAATAAAGATACCTGCTCTAGAAACTGGTAGAAACCTTAATTTAAGACAAGTTAGCTGGTCCAAATGTTACCATCGTCTCCGATCTAACTAATTTCATCAGTAAAGAAGTTGCATTATGAAATCTTAACCAGATTATTTTGAATCCAACATATATCTGCATAACCAAGAGACGAAAGAAAGGAACTAAAACCTATGCGGGGCAGAAGGATTACACACGAATACATTCATTACGGCTAATTATTAGTCCTATGTTAAGCCAGTTTGAGCTTGGTCTTCACCCTTTTTCCTTTTCTTTTCCTCTCTTTTCAGTTTGAGCACAGGATTTGCCCATAACTCATCTAAAGATAATCCACAATCAACCTTTGTCCTTTTGTCTGTTTTTATTATACAATTATCCTCATAAACTATCATATTAATAGCTATATTGTTCAAACTTCAATGTATTCATTGAGAAGTTGGCTAGGGTTTCGTGGTGGTCTGTTGTGGAGGGTGGCGGCTGTGGGAATGGGTAGATCTAGGGTTTTGGAATATTGGATGGAAAGAAATTTGGGGATTCTTGGTAAAAAGAAAAAAGAGCTAGTCCCAAAGAAATAACCTTACTCTTGAATCCTTGATACCATGGTCCATGTTGAGAAGCTGGCTCAACTTAATGGACTTGATTCATTAAAGTAGTGGAGAGTACATATTTATAGGCAACAGGGTACCATTAAAGTAGTGGAGAGTACATATTCATCAAAGTGCGACTGGAAGGGATCAGACTAAGGATCTCCCACAGAGAACACAGAATCCTTTACTAATTAAGCCATACAACAGTTTGTATTATTTTTACTGGAAACCCAAACCAGACCTGAATTTTGTCATGTTTCATATTTTGTACCAGAATCCAACCAGAAATTCATCCAGTTTTTATTTTTTTACATCCAAACCCGAATTTTTGGTTATAAATCAGTTGGTTTATCGGGTTATCGGCTACCATTGACAGGCTTAAATATCGTTTACTAGCACGGATAAAATGAATATAGTGCATGTAATCCATGTTCATATATCTGCTAAAATAAGCCAGGTTGGAACTTCAACCATAAATTTTCATATAACCCACAAAAATCCATAAACACAAGAAAAAGGATGATTGCATAAAAGGTAGAGAAAAGTCAACCTCCAGCAAAGTATCCTGACTTTCCTTCAAACTGTTGGGCAATATGCGTGACAACAATTCCTGCTGTCTCCAACCAGTAAAGATCCGATGCCCAAGAATACACCTCCTGCTTCTTAACTTTCTGTAATCCACCCACCTCCGGTGTGCATCAGACCTATAGAACTTTCCATAATAAAAGGATAACACATCACCCATCTCTTTGCTATCCACAAAACTTTTCACCTGGACAAGATTTTTTCCAAAAATGTAGAGACCTAAGAGAAAACTCTGTGATTCAGCATTGCTCCACAGGGTAACTGGTGACCCAGGCAATGGAATGGAGACTTTGGTTTTCCTAGATTGCAAACAAGATAAACTTGTCTTCCTCTGATTATCTGAAGGGTTGCATTCCAGGCTTGTCAAGCAAGCAAATCTTTCAACATGTTCCGACTTGTCATGTGGAATTTCTGTTTTACATGTTGAGCCTTGAGGACACGTGCCACAACTGTTTAAACTATCAGGCCGACCAGCCACTGCACGGCAATTGGGATATAGCCACCTCTCATTATTGTCCATAACTCGATGAGCTTCAATTGTGTGGTCACGAGATGTAGTGCCAGGGAATTCTGGCTGCTCATTAATCACGCTTTCACCTTCAAGGGAAGTCCACATGATTGGGACAGGCAACTCTCTTCCAGTACAATAGGTAAGACCAAGCAGATCATTGTCGTTTTCTGGGAAGTGTTGCAGTTGAAGGACAATTGATTTTTCCATCAGGGATGGGATGTCAACTTGGTACTGATTTCCTACACGAGGAAGTACCGGTGGATCTCCAGAAACGCCATCTGTCCAAGGGGAACCCAAAGGAAGTGAATGATCAACATAAGTTTCTGCTGTAAACTTCTCATTTTGGTCAGGTGATTCTTCCTCAGAACTTGCTCCACCGAAGTTCATCTGAAAATTTCCAGAACAAATAAGAAACTCATCAACTCCAGTTTCCAAAGGGCCAGTCAAGAACTTAGAAGATAAGTGAACCCCAAGTAATATTATAACCTAGAAACGTAGATATGGTAATACAGTACAAAGATTAAATAAATGATAAGAAACGACTAATTACCAGATCAGCAAAGGTCAATGTTCCTAGATTACTTAAGTAAATATATGATATGATCATATAATATTTTATCAGAAGATTCAAGGTATTAGGGCACTTCTAGACTTCTGCTATCTACATACAACTATGAAGCACACGTACTTCCAAAAAGACGCCATACCCGTACCGGGTACATACCCAGTAGTTAGGGGCAGAAATTCACTTCAACAATAGAATACTCTATGCATACTGAGATTGAAATGTTATACTTTCTTGTTCTGCTCTCTACTTGATTAAAAGTTACGGATGTGCATGTGCAAACACAGGGATAAAATGCCTGACCAAAAATGGGTTAAAACTCAAAAATGATGAAGGCAGGGCAGATCATGTAATATTCATGCAATTCTTGTGTAACTAATGTGTATTACATACAAGAAGTAAAGCTACCAATTCACCTGAATATATCATGTACTTGCAAAGTGTGTTATATATCAGGAAGGTATTCAAGATGATTTTCATCAACACCTGCACATTCTGTTGTGCAGACCTTGACCTCCATGCCACTTGGGTCACCTGTGCTATAACACTATCAGAGAATTTGTTTCCATTGGGTGTTTATTATTAAATTTGATTACTGAATCATTATTATATGACTAGAACACTCTCCAGCAAAGCAAGGGTTCAATGTTTTAGAAATAAGGGTAAACAGAGAAAGTCCAACTATAAGGCATATCAGGAATAGTTGCTAAAGGTAAAGCAATAGCAATAGCAATAGCAATAGGCCATGACGTGTTTTCCATGGGTGGCCGCTCTTTCAAAATAACTTTTATCAATTTGCAAGTGTTGTCATCCAACCACAGTTAATGAGATTATCTACAAATAGACAGAGAATAGAGGAAGGATTCTGGTTCGCAAAAAACGAGTAACTGACTCAGGATTTAGACTATCGACGAACCCACTGAAAAAGACATGCGGGTAGTGGAATGGACTGCAATAAGTGGATCTATTGTCCTGACCAAAAAGCAGATGACAGAACAACAACAACGATATTGCTAGAAATTCTAACTGATCACAAACTCAGATAGGGAAGCAGTGTGGAATATGAAATGATAGGGCTCACTACAGAAATGATGCAAGTAGAAACATTATTGCCGTCAATGGTAGAGCTACGGGACTGAATCAGGCCTACCCACTCTTGAATACTACAGTAAGAGCTATGCTGAACCATTCTACTTCAACATGAAAACAGAAACTATCACAGGTGAAATCCTTCAGCCAGTGAACCTCAAGCTTGTTAAGGCAGCAAATTGGCAAGAGGCCGCTAAAAGGCCTAGGCAGGGACCTCAAGGTGGCGAAATGGAGGCCTCAGGACTAAAATAGGGGTGTCTAGTAGGTAAGTTGAGACAAACGTGTGGTTTATGATCAAGACTTTGTATTGTGGGGCTCCAATCTTCATACTTGATTTCCTTCTATTGGAGACACAAGGTCAGGTTTTCCTGGCCCTGATGAAGGAAAAAAAAGGAACAGAAAAGAAAATCTGACTGTCAGATGGAGAGAGAGGGGGAGAGAGAGAAAGCCGTACCTGCTTATTGGACATAGGATAGTCAATAGTCGTCACCTGTTGGATCATCAACAGGTTTGTTAAAAGGCAGTTGGCTCTTTCCATCTTTAATATATGGTATAATATATGGCTCTTTCAAACATCTTGCACTTTTCATCTTTAAAATATGTAGTTTATAATTTATTGAACCTGGACTGGGTTCCCACTTCAAAGGACAATGGCCTGGGGCGGGTTCACTTTCATGTAGAGGCTGTTGAGGTGGGTAGCAGTATGAGGCAGCTTGAGGCACCCGACTCTCTTGTCAGGACGGATGCTTCAACAAGGTTATTGAAGGCGGAAATCGTGGTGTTTCAAGTGTTGTAGCATTAGGCAGCACATATTTAGGCACCCAGGTACTAAAAGATGGTCACCTCATCCTGTCTCAAGACCGCCTCAACCTGTTTTAATTGAAATATGAGCCGGCCAGGTCCAGTTTCAAGTTGGAAACTGGCCCAAGCCAATATATATATATATATATATATATATATATATATATAATGCCAATATTTCTCTACTTCACATGGATTCTATGAACGGAAACACCCATTTGCAAGTTATTTAAAGATTTTAAGTTCAGAGGAGATGAACCATACCGAACTGCATTTTCCAGACCTATACTAGTAACTTTTTCTACTTGTAAACCATGCCATAAGAGATTAAGTTCATAACTTCATAATCTAAAGATAGGTGTCATGTAACTTAACGCATTATATGGTCTAACAAGGCAAAGCTAAATTGCTTCATCATACATCAATATACATCAGGTAGACAGAAAATACTAATCTTAAATCCCAACACAAATTAACAGTCATAAGTCATGAACCACCAGGTTGTCTCAAGTCGACTAAAGATACTACAACATCTAATTTTAGTCTTGAGGCACCCTTCTCACCACCTTGAGTCCCCCATCTAGACCTTCTGGTTCTTGCTACCTCGCGGCCTTAACAAGCTTGAGCCTCAGCACCTGGCCGACTAAAACTTTGGTGCCTAGGCACCAGACCACCTGAAATGCCTAGGTGGATGCTTAAGTTGGCAATGTCATGCATGTAAGAAGCTCGGTGACCCTAAAGTTTAGGCAATTGCCTTTAACAAAGCCTGGTGGCCCTAGGATTTGTGTGTGTATCAATATGTTAGGATCTCAAGGTATATAGTGCGAATTGAGCAGTGGACAAACAACAACTGACAAGTGGATACTAATATAAGAAGGACCTACAAACTATTTTTGTATCTTCCATATCAAACTCCAAACATGGATCTTAATGTCCCGCCAAGATTGGCTTTTAAGTTTAACGTACAAACAAATAATCTTTACAAATCATGCCTGGACAACACTTGCTCAATTTCATATACATCCTAGCATCAACTCGCAGAAATGTCATAGCACTTCAAACCACCATACGAACATATTAACATAAGAAATGTTTCAAATTTCAAGGTAAGGCTCATAACTATAAACGAACAATTTAGAACTTGGACATTTAGTGGTGTGGCCGTGTCGCTTCTTGTCGGACACATATCAAACACAATATACACTCCAAAATATACTAGAGCACGTAAAATCATTGCCTTTTCTGTGTCATCATCAGTGTTCTAAATGGCGTCCGCCCGCCTAGGCGGTAGGCGGTCTCTCTCAGCACCGCTTTTCGGTAGACGGTGGAGTAGACGGTCAACGGAGGTTGGCGGCATAAAGGGAGGTAAGGCGGAGTAGGCGGGCGCCAAGGCCGAGCAATACCTAACATGATATTTTGGCCAAAAAGGTTTTGTAAGCATTATGGGCCTATGGTTCACTTTTACAAAACTAAAACTTTATAAATCTTCGTTCTACAAGTTAGTTATGCATGTAACACCCTTAAAATATGCGTACTATGCAAAAGAAGTGGTAAAATAGTAAAAAGTGTATCGACCGCCTAGGCGGCGCCTAGGTGGTAGGCGGACTCTCTCCGCCGCGCACCCGCCTACTGCCGTTTAGAACCTTGGTCATCGTGTAAGTATCATGTCGTGTCGTATTTTGTCCATGCAACAATCCTTAAAGGTAGATCTTAGGGGGCATGAAGGAAAAAGGGAACTAGAGCATGGCTTCACCGCCTAGGTGGTAGGCGGACTCTCTCCGCCGCGCACCCGCTTACCGCCGTTTAGAACCTTGGTCATCGTCTAAGTATCATGTCGTGTCGTATTTTGCCCATGCAACAATCCTTAAAGGTAGACCTTAGGGGGCATGAAGGAAAAAGGGAACTAGAGCATGGCTTCACCAAGAAACCATAAAAATCTTTCTCTGTGTTCTAACAGTGTCTCTTCATCTTAGACACGAACTCTAGAAAGGTCATTAAATGATTTCATATTCCCCGTTAGTCATCTTTCCAAGTACTTACACTAACAAATATCCTTTCCAGTTCAAGTTCGACAAAGAAACAAAACCTACCAATCTAACAAATTTCATTTCCAGTTCATGTTCGACAAAGAAACAAACCTACTAATCGCTATAAACATATAGTACCACACCCTATGTTGAAGTTGGCGATCATATCATATGTTGAAGTTGGCGATCATCTTACAAGAACCTAGCAAAACAGACACGAGAAGTATCCAGGCATGTTCTAGTGCGTGTCATGTACAATACGAGTCCGACATGATGCAATACCAAAAAAGGCAATGAATCAACAACACCATATAAAAGAAATCAAAAGAGCATACCGCATCGGCAACGGCGGCACCAGGTTCGACAATCTGATGGAAGCTTCAGTGTGACCGAAACGAGGCTATGCACATTGCAAAAAAAATAGAAAAAAGCGAGAAATAAAAAAAATTAAGTCAATTTAGTTTCAAGAAAACCCACTGAAACTAAAGAAGAATTGATCGTTTTGTATTCAGGAAAAAAATGAAGACAGACTTACAGTGCCAACGCATGCAGCTGGTGAAGAAGAATATAGAGAATTATGTTGATTTGGGGATTCGGCGAGTAATAAGTGTTTTGAGTTAATGCGTTAATGGGTTATACTCGTTAACTAAACAAACTCATTTTAGTTTATTTGAGTAAATATAGAGAATTAGTTATAGTGCGGATATTAGACATGATCAAACAATAAATATTGTAGTGCCGTCTTCCTTCCAGAACCTATCCATATCGAGCAATGTAACTCGAACTTGACCTAGACTTGATGTCTGCTCGATGTGACTTGATCTATCAGACATGAAGTCTACTCGATAGTATTTCTAAGCCGGTCGAGATGGATGTATAAGGCAGCGAGGCAACAGAGAACTAAAACACCTATGCTGCCGCCTTTAATAACACTGAATTTGTTGTTGCGGCCTATGTTGTACTGGGCGCTAGGTGAGATGAGGCAACATCCCACCCGCCTTGCCTTGCCCACCGAAGATCCGGCTGCCCTTTTTCGGTGTGGCTGCCCTTTTGCAAAAAAAATGCAATTATGCATATTACAATAAATATGTAGTATAATTAACAATAACCATTAAGCAATAAGCATTAAGCAATACAAGAAGCAACAAATACGAAATAACCAATATTCAACATCAAGTAAGGACAGTAAGCATTAAGCATTAAGCAATTAGAAGAAGAAGAAGCCGAATTACAAGAGAAATCGAAAAAGCAAAAGAAAGCAACAAGAAGAAGAGCTAGAGTGCAGCAGGAAAAAAGAAAGAAAAAAAAATCAGCAACAAAAAAAAAAAAAAAAGAAACAGAAGCAGCAGGAGCAGCAGAAATTGCAAAAGAAGAAGATGAAAAAGAACAAGAAGAAGCAGCAATCATAGGTAATCAGGAGCAACAGAAGCAAAAAACTGAAGAAGAAGAAATCATACCCAACTAAACTGCCTTTTTTTTCCCTATGATCGACCCTAGGCGGACGCCGAGACGAGCCTAGGCAAGCATCGCCTCACCCAGGAAAGTTTTTCCCAGGTCGAGGCGAGCCCTCTCCAACTTGCAGGCCTAGGCCACCTAGGTGTCGCTGTGACAACATAGGTTGCGGACACGTCGCTTCATTTCGGCACGACACAAACACTCCAGAATACACTACACCAGGTAAAAATCAATGCATTATCTCTGTCATTGTGTTTGTATCATGCCATGTCATATTCGTCTCCATAGAAGAACCCTTCAAGGTAAACCCTTAGGGCATGAAGGAAAAAGGGATCGGGAAGCATGGCTTCGCCTAGCCATTAAAAACCCTCTCTACATTCTAACCATGTATCCCCATTTCAGATACACCATGTTAGTCATCATTCCAAGTACAAACACTACC
The DNA here is from genome assembly GCA_029216955.1 of Iris pallida. NCBI lineage: Eukaryota > Viridiplantae > Streptophyta > Magnoliopsida > Asparagales > Iridaceae > Iris > Iris pallida. Next base: position 2,114,213 of record JANAVB010041817.1, read on the forward strand.
AAACCTCCTTTTCCATTTCGACCAAGGTAACACATAAAAGAACCAATTGATCTCATCAAGAACCATGACCTACCAATCGCTATAAACATATAGTAAGCACCACACCCTTTGCTGAAGTCTGCAACCATAAACCTAGCAAGGACACGACGCCCATTTCGGCATGCCCTAGTGTGCTCCATATCGTCCATGCCGTGTACGATACGTTTCCAACACGTCGTAATACCGAAAATGCACCAACATGCAGTCGAAGTTTTCAAGAAAGCCACCATCGTCCTTCATTATTGGCATTAATTCAATGCTTGTTGCAATCACTACTTCCAAATTCGTAACAGACAACCTAGTGAAACGGACATAACACCCATTTTGGCATGTCCTAGTGCACTCCGCAACATCATACGTGTCCGACGATGCAATACATAAAAAAGGCACCAACATTACAGTCAAAGTTCTCAAGAACGTCATTGTCGTCATTCATTATTACCATGATTTCAATGCTTGTTGAGATCACTATTCCAAATATGTAACAAAGAAGAACTACACCATTCCATCTTATACACACTGTACAAAAAACGACCGTAAGAGCGTACCGCTGTCGGCGATGGCGGCACCGGTTCGACGATCCAACGGTTGCTTCAGAGCGATCGAAACGAGGCTATACACACTGCAAAAGGAATAAAAAGTAAGAAGAAAAAAAAATTTTAAGTCCATTTAGTTCCAAGAAAACCCTATGAAAATAAAGAGAAATTGATCGTTTTGTATTCAGTAAAAAATGACGGCAGACTTACAGTGCCAGCGCATGCAGCTGGTAACGAAGAAGAAGAAGAGAGAGAGGGAGAGAGAGAGAGAGAGAGAGAGAGAGAGAGAGAGAACGCTAGGGATTATATAGATTTGGGGATTCGGTGAGTAATAAGTGTTTTGAGTTAATGGGTTATACTTGTTAACTAAGCAAACTCATTTTAGTTTATTTTGGTAAATATAGAGAATTGGTAATAGTGCGGATATTAGACATGATCCAAACAATAAATATTATAGTGTCGTCTTCCTTCCAAAACCTATCCATATCGAGCAATGTGACTCGATCTTGACCACGACCTGATGTCTGCTCGATGTGACGATCTATCATACCTGAAGTCTACTCAATAGTATTTCTAGGCGGGTCGAGATGGCTATGTAAGGCGGCGAGGCAACAGAGAATCTAACACCTAGGCTGCCGCCTTTAATAACACTGAATTTGTTGTTGCGGGCACGTCACTTCATGTCGGCACGACATAAACACTCCAGAATATACTAGACCAGACCACGTAAAAATCAATGCATTATCTCCATCATGTTTGTATCATGTCATGTCATATCCGTGTCCATGGAAGAACCCACTTCAGATACACCAGTCAAAGTTTTCAAGAAGGCCATCATGGTCATTCATTAGTAGCGTTAATTCAATGCTTGTTGCAATCACTATTTCCAAATGAGTTATTTGTATTTATCCCCCAATTGCTAGTCATATATCCGCTACTGCCTAAATATTATGAATTGGGGGATAATACTAATTAACATAAAAATGGGGGTAGTGGAGATATGATTACCAATTGGGAGGGGGGTGTAAATACAAATAACTCTTTCCCAATTAGTAACAGACAACCTAGCGAAACGGACACAACACCCATTCTGGCACGTCCTAGTGTACTCCGTGACGTCAAACGTGCCCGACACGACACGACACGATACATAAGAAAGGCACCGACTTCACAAAGTTTTCAAGAACGTCGTCGCCAGTCATTCATTATTACCATGATTTCAATGCTTGTTGCGATCACTACTTCCAAATCCGTAACAAAGAAGAGCTACACCATTCCATCTTATATACAACACTGTACGAACAGCGATCGTAAGAGAGTACCGCTGTCGGCGATGGCGGCGCCGGGTTCGACGATCCAACGGGGGCTTCGGCGCGATCGAAACGAGGCTATACACATTGCACAAGAAAGAAGCTTCTTTTTTTATAGAGGAAAAAAAAAAGTCCACTTCTTTTCGAAGAACCTACTCAAAATAAAGAGAGAGAGCAACCATTTCGAGAGAAAAAAAAAATATATAGACGGAGACTTACAGTGCCAGCGCGTGCAGCTGGAAGGAGACGTCGGCGACGACGCTGACGTCCGTCAATGGCTCGTCGACGACTACGTCGGAGGAGGAAGAGAGAGAGAGGAGAGGAGAGAGAGAGAGAGAGAGAGAGAGAGAGAACTAGGGATTCTGTCGATTTGGGGATTTAGCGAGTAATATGTGTTTGAGTTTACGGGTTGGCGGTTTACGGGTTATATACCCGTTACTCTTCATTCTACTAAATATGGAGAATTTTATTTTTTAATTATTAGTGTAGATATTGGACATAATCTATAAAATAAATATTGGGATGTCGTGGTTTTTGAATCAATGTACTATATTGATTGTTTAGTGGTATATCTGGTTTTGAATCAATATTTACTTGCTATAGTGGTTATTTTGTGGTATATCATAGTTTAAGTAAATGTTATGTATTTTATTTATTTTTTCAGTGTTGTATCTGATGTGAGGGACTCTTTGGATGGTTGTGAGCACAATTTTTTTGGAAAATAAATACACTAGCCCCTTTCTATGTTTTATGGATATTAAAAGGAACTTCCATATTTTGAAAATAATTACGTGGACAACCACTATGCTTTATGTTTTATTGTGAAAATAAGAGTGGTTAGTGTAATAACCATTTACATAAAATATAAAACATGGGGAGGTCCGTGTAATTATTTTTGAAATAAGGGAGGTTTGTGTAGTAAATATGAAATATAGGGAAAGTTAACTTTTTTTGGGAGCGGATATGTTGGTCGATATGTTCACATGTGTCCATTAGATGCATGTACAAAATGTTAGAAATTACTCCAAAAAAAATTTGTTTTCAATCTGCAAGAAAATAAAATTAATTAAATGTTACAGGCCCCCGGAGAAGTCGCGTACGTAGAACTGCCCTAAGAGTTAGTCCAGGTCTATGTATAGATTGTTTTCGAACGCTCCTAGTGGTAAAATTCCCGCTCCACCGGAATCTCCTTGCCGCACACAACTTAGATAGAGTGACCCACGACTTAGCTCCATCCAGTGCAACAAGAAAGAAGAACAACAGTGTTTCGGAGGAGATGAGAATTTGAGAGAGGTTTTGTACGTAATTTTTCAGTGTTCGGAAGAAGAGATAGGATCCGATTTATATAGGCTGAATTCCTACGTATATGAATAATGGCGAATTAAATCACCCAATTAAATACTTAACGTTATAGAATAAAACACATGAAAAACATGTGATACATTGTATCTGGACAGTCCAAACGTTACGGAAATTAAATGAATAATAACGGTCAAAATTGAATGAGGAGCATAAAGATTTTTAGGGTCTCAGCCCGAGCCCAAAGAGGAATCGAATCGGCATTCGGCGTCCGCAGATGTGAGCACGTACCCGCACCAGTTATGCACGCCGAATCGAACCGAGCCAAGCCGGGCTAGGCGGCGGTGACGACGCGTGCATGTGGCCCATGGGGCACCCACACAATAGTTCAATGAAGCAATGGAGAGTAAAACAATATATACATGCTTATCCCAGCATCCCAGGCGATGTGGGACTAAAAAAGATGAGTGGAGTTGTGCTTTTGCTCTGCACAGCAAAGCAATTGCAACAATCCCCTCCCTCCCCCCCCCCCCAAAAAAAAAGGTCAAGTTCCAAAATAATATAAAAGAAGTTAAGAAAGAATAAGAGAATTTCTGGACAGTTGTATACTATGCATAAATGAGATAAACTACAGCCTTGAATCTCACGTAGTGACTATTATCTTTGTCTGAAGAAGATCTTAATGGACTACGCCTTGAATCAGTCTTCTTGAACCAGACTCAGCACACATAGTACGCTAGAGGTACTTGGGTCTATCGGGTGGCGCGTTTGATTGGTCATGCGTACTTTTACACATTCATGAGAGTTGTCTGGGATTGCCCTGTCCTATAGTCGCGGCCTTCATGACCTCTCATATAGGTAAGTTCTCAAGGGTTGGTGATAGGAATCAACCCTGCATATCATGCTTGGACTTATTAAGAGTTTAAACTCACCATATCCATATCACACAAGGAACACTGTCACCATAGGGATGGGGTATTAATATACACATGTACAGCCTCTTGGGCTTATATTTTAAAGATAATTTAATCTCAGAGTCAGTTTCCATAATAGTCACCTAGTCCAGCTTGTTCCTACCCATTGAACCAGCTTCTTGGGATCTCCAGTCAGACTCGGTTGGTTTGTCACTACTGGTGACTATACTATGGGCTTAACCCCATCCCCTCGATGATTGTAGGATCAATGTCCTAGACAGATCCTTTGTCAAGTGGTCTACAAGGTTCTTTTCTGACTTTATATAGTCAAGAACCACATATCTGCCTAATAAGCTGTTTATTGACTTAAAGCGCAGCTGCAGGTGCATGTTCATCTTAGTATTCACAGAATCATGCTTTAGTACGTAGTTCTATCACAGATTTATTATCACAGTTTATAGAAATTGTAGGAACAGGATGAACAGAAACATGTATATTTATAATAAGATTTTTATGCCATTCGACTTCTGTACAGGTAGTATCACGTCCCAGAACCAGAATACTGGAGAGCGGGGGACAGACACAGCCAGCTACGTACATTGAAGTATAATCCACCTCGATATACGATAATCACGGCTGTCTAGATGCATGAGGGTTTTTCTACAAGCCATCAGTCTCTTAGGGTCAAGAACAAGCCTAGTGTCTTAATCTCAAGCAAGCAAGTAATAGTTACAAGATATTAGATCATCAGACATACAAAGTAAGGCATCCCAAACATTACATATTCAGATGATCATGAAGCTAGTCATACAAAATGCGAAGACTAGTGTCACGACCCGTTACCCAAATTGTTGGACCGGGCCGAGCCATGTCCAGCCTACGCTTGGTAAAAACGTAGGAAGCTGTTCTAAGAGTTTATACAGGAAAGATACTAAGTGTGCTAACATTAAGCCAAATAAGATTTTATCACAACACAGCTTCTATTAACGAAAGTAACAAGTGTCAAAAGTTATTACACTTCAAATGTATGAGACTGGAGACAAAGTCCAGTATCCAAATATAAGTTCAAACCAAAGTCTAAGTCTCAAAATACATAAGATATCTAAGCAAGGTTCTCCGCTGGGACCTCTTCTGGAGCCTAGGCCAGGTCCTCAAATGCAGTGCCATAATATGTATCACATAGCATTTCCTCCTCGGAAAGTACACCTACAATGTTATCCTGTCAGGACGGGAGCAAGTACTTATACTACAAACATATAATACTCATCATGACATGGTAAGAGATGAAATAACTGTAATCCTGACATGGCACAATCTATCATGTAAAATCACAACTATCATGGCAAAGATACATTTGTCATGGCGACACATGCATATATATAGTTTAAAACTGGAGCAGGTACGTAATCGGTCAATAGGTATAGAATGTACCGGTATACAAGCCATAAATCTGAAATGTACATACGTACAAGTAACAAGAATAGGTGTACATCCGTACAAAAATGCAGAAAAAAGCCTACGACAAGGTATGCATATACAATGCGACCTTGCTCGGTACGTACGTACAAATAAGGGCATGATCACGTACTCAACTATCAGTTTCCCCTATGTCCCAGTAACCATCATGTGAGATCATGTAAAAGCTCTTCTAAGCATGTGAAGATACTGAGAATCCATATAAAGCATGTAATGATATGACTTTGCAGTTTCCATAAAGCAGTATTTTAACATAGCTCATTCACAGTTCATTATCATATGCAGTAAATAAGTTTGTAGGGGTACTTGCCTCGAGCAAAGCAAGAATAAGAATATGAAGGTACAGATGTCCGGTGTCCTGTCAAAATGATATACAAATTCAGCCTCTAAGTTATGATTAAGATTACACTAGTGTTGTGACACGGCTTCTAATAGGACACTAGCTAGGTAAAGCTCTAGTAGTCCAAAGTGAGGTGTTATAACATCTAGACTAACAAGTAGGTCTCTACACTAAGGTAGGATAAGGTCCCGATACAAAAATATCCCAAAAACACACAAAAACACACAAGTCAATATTAATTAATTAATCAGACTATACATTGTGTTCCAATAATTATTAAGATAATTATACAGTCCTATTTTATATAAAACAATATACCAAATTGATTTTTGTTAATTATAGTAATTTAATATAAATTTTTTGGAATTTATAATCCAGTGTAAGTATTTATTAAAAATTAGAATATAAGTGTACATTGAAAATGAGTTCTGGTTTACTATTTTTAAACAGTGTCAAAGCAGTAAATTAAATCATGAAAAAATTATATTGAATTAAATTAATTAACATAGTATTTTAGTAATTTTTTTTAGAATTTATTCAGCAAAAAGTTGTCTGAAAATTCAAAGTTCATAAATTACAGATTCTGAAATTAAATAAGTAATTATTTAATGTATTTGTCCGCGTATTTGAAATTGAACCGAAGTCCACATACGGGACCCGAAGCCATGAATCAAGTTCAACATGACTCGACTAGACACCGATTATGTGTAGGCTTACCTAAGTCCGATCAATCCATGCTAGGCTTGGACTTAGAGTGGTCGTTTGCACAAAGTACGTAAAAATTGTAAATAAATACAGAATTTAAATACATATAATTTAAAGGAATTTAAATTGCAGAAATTGAAAGCGTACATATTACAGTATATGCACTGTATTTATAAATATGTATTACAGTATAGGCACTGTATTTATAATGACATAATTAAATGACAGAATTTAAAATACATATTACAGTATAGACACTGTATTTATATTGACATAATTTAAATAACATAAATTAAATGACAGAATTTAAAATACATATTACAGTATAGGCACTGTATTTATATTGACATAATTTAAATAACATAAATTAAATCACATAAATTAAATAAAGAAATGGAAATGCAAGATTAAAATATAAATATATTTTAATGTGATGTGTTTATCCAAAACACAAAAGGAAAATAAATGTTACATTGATATCATATTTTATTTAGGCATCTATACATATACATATATAAATATATAGCCCAAAGCCCAACTGGCTATCGGGCTCACTAGGCCCAAAACATTAATTTAAATAAAATAATCTGTATACAGTCAATATTACATATATTGCAATTGGCTTAAAGCCCAAATAGTTGAATTAGTCAAGTCTAAAATAATATAGGCCTAATGATAGCCCAACAGTAGCAAACCTTAAAAGAAATCAAAGAGAGCAACACATTAACACTAACTCTACTTCACCATTAACTAATAATACCACTAACAAATTAAAGAAAATGGATTATGAATAAAAAGGGGCTCAACTGCTGAACCCCTCTTCTCTATTTCCCAACTTTTCAAATCCCTAATCCAAACGAAAGAGAGAAGGAAGGGGGCTCACAGGGGGTTTCTCGGCGGAGCGCCGGGGGAAGGCTCGTCGAGGGCGCGCAGGGGCGCTGAGGAGGGCTCGGAGGAACGGCCGCTCAGCCACGGCCGGTGAGGCGTGCGGCGTGGGCGCTGTCACGCCCCGATCCGGGAAATCGCTCGTCCTCGCTAGATTTTATCCGAATCATCGTCCTCGCTGGGGCGTGATGCCGCACGAGCCTGGAGTTGCGCTTGTGCAAGGCAAGATAACAGGTTCACATAGAACTATCTCAATTTGATAGCATAAGCAGCGGAAGGAAAACATAGTATAACATAAGAATCTCTTTTATTGAAATGAACTGAAGGTTACAAGGCTCTGAATAGCCCAACATAATATGCCAATTGGCTACAACGCTCATGATCTCTCTAGCTCACAAGGGATTACAGTGTTCCATACATTATGCCTCTGTATAGCCACCAAGTTGTCTTCGGCCGAACATCTCCATGTCGCAAGTTCGAACGCCTATGTGGTAGCTCCTCTTGAACGCCAAGGACTCCATGCCTCGGCACGTCCAAGCTAAGCTCCGTCCCGAGCCGATCATAACCTGAGCCTGCACATAAACTAGTGGGGGATTAGTGCTTTCGTCCTCGCTTCGCACTGATCAAGACCCGCTCGCACCCAAACCAAACACTTAATCATTTTAGTGAAACATGCATCTTAATTTGTGCTCTTTCTATTTAGCCTTAGGATCGGTTTCATGGCAATGTTTAAGCATAGCAACTTTATCATAACGTGTCCACTACCGTATTCCTGCAGCAGATACAGTTAGGCATAATATGAACGTAAACATAGTGTTCGTGCTTATCTCTGTCCCATTTTTCTTAGCCTGCACTGGTTAGAACTTACGTAAGAAACCATATAATTCACGCAACATTCTGACCATAAACTTAGACAATACATAAGGGTCGCAGGCCCTGCGCCTGCACCCAACTCCCATCTCAGCCCACCGGCCCTATCTATATGAAGGTCACGGTGTTTCGCACCGTAATGGACTTGGCATCTCTTATGTGTAAGCCTACAATCACTTCGATACGGGTTGCTAGCCCAGTATCCGAAGGATCCCAAACTTACGGATATCATAGCTTATCACAGCACTGGACGGTCACAATCCGTCCGAATGTTGTGCACCATAAATACCACACATAATTTCCTCCTAGGCCGAACGGTCCCGTGCCCCGGTTGTAACCGTCCGAGGGAAGCCGCACCCGTGCACGGGCCATCCGAGTCCATTGACCATGCAATACGCGCCATAGCAAACACACATAACATTCCAACCAAATCCTCCGTTGCATAAATATAGTCTCGATCCATAAACAGTTTTCCGTGCCATAAACATATTCGCGTCTCATAATATAATCCACCATCCATATGGGGAGCTCCGTCGGCGTTATGCCCCAACACATCCATATTGATGCACGACGTCCAATGGCTTAGTCGTCTCGTACTCATATTCAATGCGAACCATTCGTAAGTCATTCTTATAGCCTAGTTCCGTAGTTACTTAGTCTTTTCGTAGCATAAGTGCCCGAGGGCACGCTCAGCACCGTAATCAATATTCTACGCCTAGTGTTCAATGTTCTCGGAGGCATGCACGTGATGCACATCTCAATATCGTCTTTCAATGTTCTACCATCGTTGCCCTACCGCGACCCGTACACTTGATGCACGTCGCTTCAATTGTTCGATTGTTCAATGTTCTATCTTAGTGTTCGACACATACTTGGACCTTTCGTCGCCGAGCCACGCTCGCTAACTCGATAATATTTTACGCATACCATAACATATTTTATTAGACATGAAGGAATAAGGAGAGAGAGTCAAGAACCTGTCCACCTTAAGTCGATACGCCTTGCCGTCTAGCCGATTGAAGCATCTCGCTTCCATAACTCGATCGTATAGCTAACTCCCGGACTTAGCAATTCCTTTGAACTACTCGATTGATTTGGCCTATCGTGCCCATGCCACAATCTGTTGCAAGGCCACGATTTGGTTTCGCGGACACTTTATTGCATAAGGCAAAATGCCGACCTCTTATCGTCCAGCGTAAAAGCATAGCCTGCACACCAGATCAACTAAAGTCAGCACTTGCTCAAACGGGACTTATCCTTTGCATCGATTCGATTCATAGATTCCAACCGACTCAAAGCTTACCTTTGGCCAACGTAACTCTTGCATCGATTCGCATCGATACTTCATCGGGTCAACACAACTCTTCGAGTCAACGACTCATCATAATGCACCGTGCGGAGTGAGACATTACATAATATACCACTCAAAACAAGGTTCGTCCTCGAACCGAAACCAACACTTAATCCAAGTGCCTCGCTAGATCGTTTCACGATCTCGTGCTACTATCGTTGGAATCATACAACTTAATTTGAATCATACACATATTTTAGGCGTCCCACCAATATATGCATTTCAGCCAAGCTCAGTTGTAGGATATCGGGACCACTAACAAGCTCAACTTAATCCTCAAGCACCAATCAGTCCATACTCGACTTAGTCATATCTTAGCGCCTATTCCTAAAATACTCCTCGTATGTGTATTCCATAACATGCGATCATCTTCCAACATCTTGCGCATAACTTAACTCAAGACTATTAGTTCGATCTCATAAGTTTCTCGTCGGCCACCTAACACTCGCATTACATCGAGTCCTTGCGTATCCGATCACAACAATTCTCTGTAACACCTATTCGCCCAACCGTTTGCCTATTTTTCATATAACTTAAGTCTTTCATCCAATCATTCATAACATTTGGCCTTAACGACATGGACTAAGTCCACATGTCCCGAATTCCCTTGTCTACCATTCGTACTAAGTCTCGCACACAACTATCCATATATGATTCACGTTCTTGCTCTATCCACGCATTACGTCTGGGCTACCGCCGCTAGGTAACTTATCCAGACATCATACTCGCACTCTTCCGACACAAAAGGTCAACTTGAGTCTACAATACTTGTAACGCCCCAGAACCAGAATACTGGAGAGCGGGAGCGTACATAGCCAGCTACGTATATTGAAGTACAACCCACCTTGCTATACGGTCACGGCTGTCTAGATACATGAGGGTTTAACTACAAGCCAACAGTCTCCTATGGTCATGAACAAGCCTATTGTCTCAATCTCAAGCAAGCAATAATAGTTACAAGATGTCAGAGCACCAAATATATAATAGCAAGGCGTCCCATACATTACATATTCGGATGATCATGAAGCTAGTCGTACAAAATGTCAGGACTAGCAAGAGTTTCAGTCATACATGATCAACCCTAGGATTTGCCAATCATGTTACAGCCCGTAGGCAGACAGTAAATAAAGGTACAATACGAGCTAACACGTGCTCGCCGGCTAAACGCCTTAAAAGAATAATTTTACAATAAAGTGGGAGGACGAAAAAAAAACCCACTCGTTGCCAGGGTTACACCTGGTGGTCACCATCTGGCTGGAAGACAGGTGGATCCTCTGGTGCTACTCCGATATCTGGCCACACAAAACCAGCTGGGTCAGACCCCAGAGAGAGCAAGTGCCACAAAGGAGGCTTCACTTAGGAACTAAAACCAGCATATCACATAAATAGTAAAGGTAATTAAAAGATACTGATAATAACTGAGATAACAATAATATATTGAGTACGAAGAAACCATTCAAGTAGCCAGACTGCAACCCTTAAACCAAACAAGGACCGGTGTCACGCCCCGTTCCCGTAGGAGCGATCGTTCTCGCTAAGGCGTGATGCCGCACGAGCCTAGATTGCGCTCGTGCAAGGCAGTTCCATAACGGCCGATTTCATCGACGGCGATGGGGCCATCGCACAGAAGTCCCAAGCAGAAACATTGAATACGTTGCAGCGGAATTTAAAGAAGAACACATGAACACAAGTAACTCAAAGAAATCTCTTTATTAATATTGAATACAATATTATATTTGTGGGCGCAAGGCCAAATTACCAGTCTTTCGTGCTCACTTTTCTCTCATTTACAAGTCATTCTGCTCTCTCTCATCTCTCGATACAATACTTGATGTCAGCGAAAGCTTCGGAAGGCGATGTCTATATATTATGTCCTGTATAAGTCTTCAGATCACGCGGCCGCACGCTTCGACTCGCTAAGGAACTCCGTGCCTCGACGCATCCAAGCGAGCTCCGCGCTACAAGCTTCTACCTGTGCCTGCACATGAAACGCTGTGTAGGTGTCAGTACCACTGTACTGGTGGAGTGAGCTTCTCGTCCACCCATACATAACCGACACGTTTCATTTACTTTGTGCAACTTAAACCCTTTCAATTGTCTTTCTAGTCTTGCCTTAGTATCAGTTTTAAGACTTGACGTCTAACCAACTCGACGTGCAACGACGTGGTCGTGCTATAATTCCAACGTGTGTTTAGATCGAGGCAGTGCCTCATCGTGCATAAACTTGACCGAACTTCAACTCGGGACGGCAGGGTCGTGCCACATTCTATTCGCAACTTAGACATATTCAAGACAATGCTATGCCGAGGAGCAACTTACGCGAACTCGGCCGTGCCAAGACCTTTACTTGAACTCAAGTGCCTCAAGACTAATTCTCGTGCCAACGATTCAAGTGCCAAGGACGGCAATGGGACAACTCGTGCAGGCCGTGCCTCTAGACTTTGCTTAGACTTATCCGTGCTTCAAGATTAAGGCCGCGCCTCACAACATATCAAGACTTAGCATGTTACCGCCTTACGGCTTCTCCTGTTCGACTCATGAATCAACTTAGACAAGACTTGCCAAACCTAGCATCGATCTCATAGACATCCCAACGCCATTCTATCGTGCCAAGCACGGTGCCTATGCTGCAGCCCAGTCTTAGGCCCAGACCTTGTGTTACCGACTAGACCAGCATTCAAGCTCTAGACTCAATCCAAAGGCATACACGCGGTGTGCCGCTATTGCCGACACATCTACATGAGTGGTCACTAGCAATTTCAAGCTATCTTGGACTGACTCGTGGGATATCCACCTGTACCAACACGGGAAGCTAGCCCGGTGGGGTAGAACTCTCCCATGCGGTCATCCAGCATCCTACTTTGAGCCACACTCGCTTCTCCCGGGCCGAATGATCCCAGCGCCCCGGTGATCACTCGAGAAGACTACACCTTGTCGACAAGTTGCCCAATGACCATGCATACTCGATCTATCCAGTCTATCCAGTATCTTCCTTAACATGACCATGCATTCCTTCTTTCTATCAAGACTTAACGAGACTCCCAAGCCGCGGGACCGATCTCGTGTGCGGGACATATCAAGACATGGCGAGACTCCCAAGTAGCGGGACCGATCTCGGCGACAATAAGTCGCGTGGACTTCCTTTGTTCGTGGCAAGCTTTTCACTAAGCGACCATAACTCGTGCCTTAGACAGGCCTGGTTCTATAGGCGACGCTAACGCTCAAGTCATAGACTTATACTACGAGCCTTGTTCTCAAGGGACTATGCAACTTGACAACCGCAGATAGAGCGGGACAGTGCTAAAAATGGCTTTGATAGCCCAGCACAACACTTGTCTAACTTATTCAGGCGGCGACTCGACGAGCGAGGGCTACGCCGAGCTCCGCGTCGAGGGAGCGTGCTAAGCACGGGGTCGACTTGGACAACCAACTTTTCGGGTGCCTAGACTTAAGCCAACGAGCCGTGCGAGACGACTTAACTTGCGGGACGTACGAAGGCTATGCCAAGCCTTGCGGGACGGGACCGTGCATGCTTTGTTAAGCATTCATGCGGGCGACGCCTATGACTTAGGCTAGTTTGAGTGTCGGGGCAACATGCCGGGACCGTGCATGCTTTTCAAGCATTCACGCAGGCAATGCCTATGACTTAGGCTATTTCAAGTGTTGGGACAAAACGACGGGACAGTGCATGCTATGTCGAGCATTCAAGCAGGCGACGCCTATGACTTAGGCTTATTCGGGTGTCGGGGCAACTTAGGCCAACTTCCTTCTCCCAAGCCACGGGATCGAAGGATCGAGTGTCGTTTGAAAGCACGCTGAGCCGACTTCTATGTTGACCGTGGGACCATTTTCCATGTTCTAAGACATTCCGACCCGACGGGACTATTTTCTTTAGCTATGTTGGTGCGTAGCTTTTAGATTAGCCTACCAGTGCAAGTTGAAAACAAGCGAGTTATTAAGTGAAGGCTAAGATGAAGCAAGTTTACCGAAACTCTCCCACCTGTGCGAGGAGTCGCCTCGGACGAGCGAGCCTTTGAGCAGCCGTTGCAAGGCTAAGTTCCACGGCTCGTTGGCGTTTCGATTTCTACGATTGACTTTGCGGGACGGGACACTACAACCGGGGTTGCAATCCTTCGCCTGAATAGAAACCCGCCTCAATTACTATTAATAAGGTAAAAAAATAATAAACGAAGAGAGGACACAGAACTGTTCCGGGAGCCAGGTTACAACCCTTAAACCAAACAAGGACCGGGGTTGTAATCCTTCGCCTGAACAGAACTGGATCCCTGATCTTTATTGTTAAGGCCAGTATAAATAATCATGATACTGAAGTGAGATAAAACATGACGAGCATGACAAGGGGTGCAATAAGACAATAAATGAAGAGAGGACACAGAACTGCTCCGGGAGCCAGGTTACAACCCTTAAACCAAACAAGGACCGGGGTTGTAACCCTTCGCCTGAACAGAACTGGACCTCCGATCGTTATTGTTAAGGCAAGCATCAATAATCATGTCATGTCACAATCCTGCACAGAATCAGGATAAGACTAAGCTGGAATAACTCCATCCAATCAATCACGGCCAATCAAGAGTACGGCTTGATACTTTTAACTAACTAGGATTATCACAGCCTAGTTACTAGCAAGATGCAATGAGATTATTCCAACAGCTACAAGCCCTGCAGATCATCCGATTATCCGGGTCGAATGTCCGTTTTATGAAGGGTGCACCACATGACTGTGTGCTAAAAATGTGCCCTACTCGTCGGTAGGCTACAAGTCCACTGAATGTGCCCAGATAACGGGATTACCTGTAGCTGGGAATCTCTTCATGTCTACTGAATTATTCTAGTTTATTAGCCTTAGTCAATTACTGTAGGTACCCCTGACCGTGGTACTCAGGGATCCCCATCCTAGACATGATGCAAGACAGTACCAGTTTATTTGTACAAATGCAATCGCCCACGGTGTCCAGGTCATTCATACTTGTTATGTCAGGCTAGTTGTCGTAACAGCATGCCGAGATATTTCATGTCAGTTTACTTGTCAAGAGTGCGCCACAGCGGACCACTATCGTGTTCTATTCTTACATTATCATGAATGAGATAAACTTGCATAAAATAACTAGTGGCATATTCTTAATGCCAAGGAAAAGATATACAACTTTTACGTTGGGAGTTGGAAGAAATTTGAGCCACAATTTGGTCAATTATGACATATAACAGTTAGAAATAGCCAAAGGAGGCATTATACGGCCTATTCAGCGACACCATATGCGGCCAACTGCGACATGTGGCCTATGCGGCTCAACTGCGGCATCATATGCAGCCAACTACGACATGCGGCTCATGCGGCTCAACTGCGACATCATATGCGGCCAACTGGCTCATGCGGCTCATGCGGCTCAACTGCGACATCATATGCGGCCAACTGCGACATGTGCCTTATGTGGCTCATTCGCGACATCATATGCGGCCAACTGCGACATGTACCTTATGCGGCTCATTCGCGACATCATATGCGGCCAACTGCGACATGTGCCTTATGAGGCTCATTCGCGACATCATATGCGGCCAACTGCGACTTGCTGACAGATGAACATAGAAATTACCGAAATATGCTTTTGGTCATAACTTCCTCATCCGAAGTCGAAATCAAGCGAAATAAAAGCCAAAACCGCATGAAATTGAATTCTCTACAACAAAGAGCCAATAGTTTTCGAAAATAACCAAGTTTTAGAGATCAAAACTAAAAAAACCAAAAAATTATAAACTTAGATCTACAAGAATCCATCCATCAAATCCAAAAATGTTAAGTTCTAAAGAGGCTTAGAATCAAGTAAGGAAGAGAATGGAAAAATAAAACTTGAGATCCATCATGAAGCAAGTTTGCACTTGCCTAGCTCTCTTCCCTGGTAGGTGGAAGAGTAAATGGTGGAGAAGAAGAAGTGAAGGAGAAGAATAAATGAAGAGAGAGAATGAGGGAATGGGTTAATAAAGGATGATGGTGGTGGTAGGTAGGGGTTCTCCCCTTGGTTCATAATGAACCAAGGCAACCCAAGCCTAGCCGAATCAACCCAAAATAAACTGAGCCAAGCCAAGAGATATGTGATACAAGATAAAATACGTACACGTATTCCAAGATACGTAATACGAACTACAGACATTACAACTCTACCCACCTTGAAAGAATTTCGTCCTCGAAATTTAATCAAGAGGTTAGAATTGCAAGGATAAGCTATACTAATCACAGGCAAGCTATACTAATCAAGCAATCAAGAAATTATTCATACAAGCACGGAATCGAAGGTATGAGGAATAAGAAAGATATTATACCTCACGAGTCAAACAGGTCGGGATATCGCGATCGGATATCATCCTCACGCTCCCACGTTGACTCACCCAAAGAGTGATGACCCCAAGCAACTCGGACTAACTTGATAGTCTTGTTCTTGAGTGTCTTCTCTCTTCGGTCCAATATAGACACGGGCCTCTCCTTATACGAAAGGTTGGTACCAACAACCAATTCTAAATGATCCAGGATGTGGCTCGGGTCCGGGATATACCGTCGCAGTTGGGATACATGGAACACGTCATGCACCTCACGTAGCGACGACATAAGAGCGAGACGATAGAACACATCATCTACTCGCTCCAGAATGTCAAATGGCCCTATATACCTAGGACTAAGCTTTTCCCACACGCCGAAACGAATGACGCCATGGTTAGGCAAAATCCTCAGGAATATATGGTCGCCGACAGAAAACTCAAGAGGGCGCCGATGAGAATCGGCCCAATGACGCTGGCGATCTTGGGCAACTCGTAGATGATCTCTGACTCTTCTGACCACTTCAACGGTCTGAGCAATCATTTCCGGACCAAGCATCTGCCTCTCTCCAATATCGTCCCAGGCTAGCGGGGATCGACACTTCCTACCATACAGTGTCTCGAACGGTGCCATCTGGATACTGGCCTGGAAACTGTTGTTGTACGAGAACTCCACCAGGTACATGTGATCTTCCCATGAACCACCGAAGTCGAGTGTACATGACCGCAACATATCTTCAAGAGTCTGGATCGTGCGTTCCGACTGGCCATCTGTCTGCGGGTGATAAGCTGAACTGAACTGGAGGTGAGTTCCCAAACTTTCTTGTAAGCTACGCCAAAAGTACGACGTAAATCTTGAATCTCTGTCCGAAGTGATACTGACTGGTACACCGTGCAATCTGACAATTTGCCGGAGATACATCTCCGCTAGCTGAGCCGTCGACTGACCAACTGTGAACGGAAGAAAGTGAGCCACCTTCGTGAGCCTGTCTATGATAACCCAAATAGCGTCTCTGTCAGCCGGGGATCTAGGCAATCCAGTCACAAAATCCATGGTTATATGCTCCCATTTCCACTCGGGAATCGGCAATGGTTGAAGTAGTCCAGCTGACAGCCTTAAATTATTGGCAAACTAAACAATGAGAGACAAACCGGGCTATCTCCCTCTTCATGCCATTCCACCAAAACTGCTGGCAGATATCACGGTACATCTTCGTGCCACCGGGATGAATGGAATACTGCGAACTGTGGGCCTCTGCCATGATCTCCTGTCTGATATCTCCACTGGGTACACAAAGATGCTTACCATGTCGAAGTGTACCATCTTCATGAATACATAACTCTGGTCTTCGTCCTGCCTCATACTCTGCTCTGAGTCGCTGAATCTTGGAATCTGCTGACTGCGCCATCCGGATCCTCTCGACTATAGTAGACCAAACTTGTATGCTGGCCATCAATGCCACACTGGAAGGGAGGACAACTTCTATTCCCATCTTCTGAAGATCGGCTAACAGCTCTGGTTGCGCTGTTAGAAAATAAACTCCTGCTCTCCTTCTCAATGCATCTGCAACAACGTTGGCCTTCCCAGGATGATACTGCAGGTTGACATCATAATCCACAAGTAGCTCCAGCCACCTCCTCTGACGTATGTTAAGATCCTTCTGGGTGAAAACATACTTCAGGCTCTTGTAGTCGGTGAAAATTTCCACCCTATCTCCGTACAAGTAGTGCCTCCAAAGCTTAAGTGCAAACACTACTGCTGCCAGCTCCAAGTAATGGGTTGGGTAATTTCTCTCATGATTACAAAGTTGTTGTGATGCATAAGCTATTACCTTCCCATGCTGCATCAGAACACACCCTAGACCTCTGTCTAAAGCATCATAATACACGGAGAATCCTCCGGTTCCATCTGGAAGCGTGAGAATAGGAGCCGTCATCAAGTCTCACTTTAACCTCTCAAAAGAATCCTGGCACTCTGCTGTCCAAGCAAACTGCACATCCTTGCGGGTCAACTGGGTCAATGGCGCTGAAATTCGAGCAAAGTTTGAAACAAATCGTCGGTAGTAACCGGCTAATCCAAGAAAAATACGAACTTCTGCAACTGTGCTGGGCACTGGCCACGATTCAATGGACACGATCTTCTGGGGATCCACTTCTACCCCTCCTCTGGTGATGATATGACCCAAGTATAAAATGCGATCGAGCCAGAACTCGCATTTACTGAACTTGGCATACAACTGGTGCTCTCTGAGAATCTGGAGGACAACTCAAAGATGCTGCTCATGGTCCGCCTCACTCTTACTGTAGACCAGGATGTCGTCTAGGAACACAATCACGAACTGATCCAAATAAGGCATAAAAATACGATTCATGAGGTCCATGAATACTGCCGGCGCATTGGTTGCTCCAAATGGCATCACAAGGAACTCCCAATGTCCATATCTCGATCTAAAAGCTGTCTTCGGGATGTCCTGCTCTCTGACTCTGATCTGATGGTATCTTGACCGCAAGTCAATCTTCGAGAATACTGCTGCCCCCTTGAGTTGATCAAACAAGTCATCTATCCTCGGGAGAGGGTATCTGTTCTTGATTGTCACTGAGTTCAAGGTACGATAATCTACATATAATCTGGACGTACCATCCTTCTTTTTTATAAGAAGTATCGAGGCTCCCCAAGGCGATCCACTTGTACGAATGAATCCCTTGGTCCGGAGTTCTTCAATCATCTTGTACAATATCTCCAACTCTGACGGCGCCATCATGTAGACTCTCTCTGACACTGGTGCTGTGCCGGGGATCAAGTCGATAGTAAACTCGATCTTTCGCTCTGGCGGCATTCCTGGAAGCTCTTCCGAGAAAACATTTGGAAATTCTTCGACTATCCGGGGTAACTGCACTGCTGCTACGGCCATCTACAATACTGGAGGAAGAGGTTCAACTTCACCTCGAGAAAAGAAAAACTCTGGCTCGCCTAGAATTCTAAAAACAACTCTGCCAATATGGCAGTCTATTCTGGCATACTGGTCTCTCAACCAGTCTATCCCTAAGACCATATCATAATCGACCATTGGGAATTCTATCAGCCTAGCGGGAAACTCTCTACCGCTAACTACGATCCGACACGAAAAAAACACTCTATCTACTCCCACAAGTCCATTACCAGTAAGTATATTGAGCCTCACTGATAATGACTCGGGCTCCAATCCTACCCGTGTCACGAATCGTGCAGACATAAATGAATGCGAGGCACTAGAATCAAATAATACTGAAACTGGAAGGGTGTTGATGAGAATAGTACCTGCCACTATCTCACCGGGTGCTATTCCTTCCTCTCCCATGGTCAAAGCCAGCACTTGACCATGCCCTCTAGGTGCGGGTTCCCTCTGCTGAAAATTCTTCTATCTGCTCTGGATCAGGGCTTGGGCATACTGCTGCGGTCTCTGCTACTGGAATGCCTGGGCTTGCATCGGCAATGGCCTCATGAACGGGTACTGCAGCTGCTGCTGCTGTTGGACTGGTGCTGGTCCTCTAACTGAAGGACTATAGAAGGCCGATGAACTCCTCCTGTTCGGGCAGTTCCCAACCATGTGGTCTGGGACACCACAAACCAAGCACAAACCCTGTGCTCTGCGACACTCTGATACCACATACCCTGGCTTCCCGTAGTGTAAACATCCCACTGCGAAAGACTGCTTCTATTTCTGCTGAGGGTGCGTCGGGACGGAATGCTGAACCGACGTCACTGAGGCCGCCCGCCTCGGAGCTCCAATGGTCAAAGCCCTGGCTGCCGGGGCAGGTGCTGATGACTGACTCATCTGGCCGTGAGATCGTTTCCGACCTCCGGTCCTATCCACGATCCTCTGGAAGGTATACTCATGCCTCCTAGCTGCTCTCAATACTACATCAAAAGTTTGATGCTCAAACTGCTCCACCGCCAATAAAATCTCTAGGTAGAACCCCTGCTGGAACCGCTGGGCTCTATCGAACTCGGTCGTCACCAAGGTGGGAGCAAACCGACTAAGCCTGGAGAACTCGGCCGCATATCCATCGACCGTCCTGCCCATCTACTTCAGATTGGTGAACCTCGTCTGTAGATCGTACCAAGCTACAGCATCAAAGTACTTGGTCTAGAATCTCTCCCTGAATACTGCCCATGAAATAGGGGCCACTAATCTATCGGTCTGCGCTGTCCACCAGCTGCGGACAAGATCCAATAACTGCAGGCGCCCCACGGCCACCTTTTCGTTCTCTGGAGTCCTGGCTGCTTCTAGAATTACCTTTGTGTCCTGAAGCCATGCATCTGCAGCGATCGCATCTTCACTGTCATCGAAGAAGGGAGGGTTCAAGCGCTTGAAGCTGTTGGCCGCACGATTACCCTGATGACCTCCTCTGGTCAAAGCATCTGCCACCGCCTGGTGCAAGACATCTCCTCGACGATCCTGGGAGGCTAATAGTGACCTGATGAGACCCACCAAAGTGCCATCATCAGGCTCTGCAGGTTGGACGGGCTGAACTGGTGGTTCTTCTCCGGTAGGCACGACTCTCGAGGCTACTCCTGAATGCTGGACTTGATCTCCAAGTTACGGCTGGTCCACGGAAGGTGCTCCGCCCTGCTGATCGACAGGTCCAGGAATAATGCTGCTGAAGAAGACGACATAGGAAACAATAAGGAAGGACCAGGACAGATCAACGATACAAACATGTGATCAGGTCAAGATTCTCAGGGATTTGAAGATACGAGCAGAGATCAAGGGTGAATACTGATTGAGACATCTATTCGGTAAACCCTCACATATCTTGATTTACAAGACCTGCATGGGCCACCACTAAAATCATGTAACGCCCCAGAACCAGAATACTGGAGAGCGAGGGCATACATAGCCAGCTACGTATATTGAAGTGCAACTCACCTCGCTATACGGTCACAGCTGTCTAGATACATGAGGGTTTAACTAAAGCCAACAGTCTCCTTTGGTCATGAACAAGCCTATTATCTCAATCTCAAGCAAGCAATAATAGTTACAAGATGTTAGAGCACCAAATATATAATAGCAAGGCATCCTATACATTATATATTCGGATGATCATGAAGCTAGTCGTACAAAATATCAGGACTAACAAGAGTTTCAGTCATACATGATCAACCCTAGGATTTGCCAATCATGTTACAGCCCGTAGGCAGACAGTAAATAAAGGTGCAATACGAGCTAATACGTGCTCGCCGGCTAAACGCCTCAAAAGAATAATTTTACAATAAAGTGGGAGGACAAAAAAAATCCACTCGTTGCCAGGGTTACGCCTGGTGGTCACCATCTGGCTGGAAGACAGGTGGATCCTCTGGTGCTACTCCGATATTTGGCCACACAAAACCAGCTGGGTCAGACCCCAGAGAGAGCAAGTACCACAAATGAGGCTTCACTTAGGAACTAAAACCAGCATATCACAAATAAATAGTAAAGGTAATTAAAAGATACTGATAATAACTGAGATGACAATAATATATTGAGCACGAAGAAACCATTCAAGTAGCCAGACTGCAACCCTTAAACCAAACAAAGATCGGGGTTGCAATCCTTCGCCTGAATAGAAACCCGCCTCAATTACTATTGATAAGGTAACAAGACAATAAACAAAAAGAGGACACATAACTGTTCCGGGAGCCAGGTTACAATCCTTAAACCAAATAAGGACCGGGGTTGTAACCCTTCGCTTGAACAGAACTGGATCCCTGATCTTTGTTGTTAAGACTAGTATAAATAATCATGATACTGAAGTGAGATGAAACATGACGAGCAGGACAAGGGGTGCAATACGACAATAAACGAAAAAAAGGACACAGAACTGCTCCGGGAGCCAGGTTACAACCCTTAAACCAAACAAGGACCGGGGTTGTAACCCTTCGCCTGAACAGAACTGGACCCCCGATCATTATTGTTAAGGCAAGCATCAATAATCATGTCATGTCACAATCCTGCACAGAATCAGGATAAGACTAACCTGGAATAACTCCATCCAATCAATCACGGCCAATCAAGAGTACGGCTTGATACTTTTAACTAACTAGGGTTATCACAGCCTAGTTACTAGCAAGATGCAATGAGATTATCCCAACAGCCACAAGCCCTACAGACCATCCGGTTATCCGGGTCGAATGTCTATTTTATGAAGGGTGCACCACATGACTGTGTAATGGAAATGTGCCATACTCGTCGGTAGGCTACAAGTCCACTGAATGCGCCCATATAACGGGATTACCTGTAGATGAGAATCTCTTCATGTTTACTGAATTATTCTAGTTTATTAGCCTTAGTCAATTACTGTAGGTACCCCTGACCGTGGTACTCAGGGATCCCCATCCTAGACATGATGCAAGACAGTACCAGTTTATTTGTACAAATGCAATCGTCCACGGTGTCCAGGTCATTCATACTTGTTATGTCAGGCTAGCTGTCGTAATAGCATGCCGAGATATTTCATGACAGTTTACTTGTCAAGAGTGCACCACAGCGGGCCACTATCGTGTTCTATTCTTACATTATCATGAATGAAAGAAACTTGTATAAAATAACTAGTGTCATATTCTTGATGCCAAGGAAAAGATCTACAACTTTAACGTTGGGAGTTAGAAGAAATTCGAGCCACAATTCGGTCAATTAGGACATATAACAGTTAGAAATAGCCAAAGAAGACATTATACGGCCTATTCAGCGACACCATATGCGGCCAACTGCAACATACGGCCTATGCGGCTCAACTGCGGCATCATATGTGGCCAACTACGACATGCGGCTCAACTGCGACATCATATGCGGCCAACTGCGACATACGGCTCATGCGGCTCAATTGCGACATCATATGCAGCCAACTGTGACATGCGGCTCAACTACGACATCATATGCGGCCAACTGCGACATGTGGCTTATGCGGCTCAACTGCGATATCATATGCGGCCAACTGCGACATGTGCCTTATGCGGCTCATTCGCGACATTATATGCGGCCAACTGCGACATGTGCCTTATGCGGCTCATTCGCGACATCATATGCGGCCAACTGCGACATGTGCCTTATGCGGCTCATTCGCGACATCATATGCGGCCAACTGCGACTTGCTGACAGATGAACATAGAAATTATCGAAATATGCTTTTGGCCATAACTTCCTCATCCGAAGTCGAAATCAAGCAAAACAAAAGCCAAAATCGCATGAAATTGAATTCTCTACAACATAGAACCAATAGTTTTCGAAAATAACCAAGTTTTAGAGATCAAAACTAAGAAAACTGAAAAGTTACAAACTTAGATCTACAAGAACCCATCCATCAAATCCAAAAATGTCAAATTCTAAAGAGGCTTAGAATCAAGTAAGGAAGAGAATGGAAAAATAAAACTTGAGATCCATCATAAAGCAAGTTTGCACTTGTCTAGCTCTCTTTCCTGGTAGGTGGAAGAGTAAATGGTGGAGAAGAAGAAGTGAAGGAGAAGAATAAATGAAGAGAAAGAATGAGGGAATGGGTTAATAAAGGATGATGGTGGTGGTAGGTAGGGGTTCTCCCCTTGGTTCATGATGAACCAAGGCAACCCAACCCTAGCCGAATCAACCCAAAATAAACTGAGCCAAGCCAAGAGATATGCGATACAAGATAAAATACGTACACGTATTCCAAGATACGTAATACGAACTACAGGCATTACAATGCTCAAAGGCAACAATCTTTCCGACCCAAGGTCTCTGATGACACGCCTATCTCTGATTCTCGATCGAGTACGACTCCTTTACTCAATTTCGAATTGTAGCACCCAGTTTTCCAAATGAGGGTAATTTTGAAATTTCGTGTTTATAATTATTTTAATAATGATATTTAATTAATGATATGATTTTTGGTAATTTTAAATCATTTTAAAATTATTTAAATCAATGACTTGTAGTTTTGACGTTTTGCTAGTGAAACGCTAGAGACTGTTTGACCTAGAGCCTAACCATGTGATTATGATATTTTAATGTCATTTTTGGCCTAAAGATATTTTTGCATTTGACCTCTTTAAATTATTTTGATATTATTTTATTATTTATGATATTATTTTGGGATTATTTGAGTCGGGTTCGAATTTCATCTCAATCTGACTTGTAACGGGGACCTGGGGGTAGTTTGACTCTAGTGGGACCCACACACTAGTTAGGCATGTCCCACATGATATTAATTTTAGTCCAAATGATAGAAATATTTTAGTTAGAGGTTAGACTAATTATTATGGATAAGGTTAGTGTGATTAGAGACTTTAGAATGACTAATTTAGCCCCAACCAATTAGCCCTTTCCTAATACTCATAGAATAGGTTAGTAGGAGCTTTTGGACTTTTCCTAATAGGACAAAACCACCTTTATGGCCAGCCACAATAAGGATAGGGTTGAGCCTCCTATTTGCCATTATTCATCTATTTTTCTCTCTCTTGTTCTTCCCCAAATTCCTAGAGAGCAATCCCTAGCAATTTCTTCACCAAATCCTTCCATTTCACCACCAAATCTTATTCTTTCATTCTCCATTCTAACCAAGGAGGAAGCTACCCAAGTTTGGGAGGATTCGGAGCTCGTTCGTGTCCTTTTGGAATCTCTACGTGTCGATGTCGCTCTGGGAAGGTTTTTCTTCGATTCGATCTACCGGAAGGTATAAATCCCTTCTCCTTTTCATTTTCTCATGCATATAGGTCTATTTTGAACCCATAGGAATGACCCCCATGGTTGTATCTCCATTTGTGTCCATTTTGTGTCCATTTGGAGGTCATAGGAGTGTCCTTTGTGTTGTGGATGTGTTCATGTTACATATATAGATTTATATATATATTGTAATGAGAGTGTATCTATATTTATATATGTAATAAATGGTTCATGATGATTATATAATCAAGTTTGTGAGTGTGGTTCCTCATATTATTATTGCTATTATTGTTGTGGATAATTAGGATATATATTGTGTATTCTTTTGGCTCAAACTATCTAAATCCGTCATAATTTTTATCCACGTTTTTAATTTCAGCCCTAACTTAGAAATGTCATAACTTCTAACTCAAAGCTCGGTTTAATCTCTCGTTTTTTTAAAAGAAGCGTATTGAAGTTAGCTTTCCAAAAACATGAATTAATAGGACTAATTTTTTCTGTAACTTTCTGGAGATTTATTTGAGTGTCAGCTGTACGAAAGATAAACGCGTTCTCAGTGTTTTCGCGATTCCGGGAGTTTTCGGAAACGAAAATGCGATCCGTTTGAAGTTTCGGAAAGCTAACACATAGATCTATAACATACTTTAATCCTAAGTTTTAATTCATGCTGAGATGGTACAGTATTAATTATTAGTAGGAGTTACTATTCGACATATGCATTTTGTGCACCCTTGTGTGTAATATAATGTTCTATTTGATTTTAACCCATATTAATGTATATATATTATGTAATTAAATAGAGAATACAAGCATGAGTAAATTGTTAAATAAATGATGTATGAGGTGTAAGTATCCTATTTAATGTAAGCATGTATAAGTATGGCTTGTAATGAATATGTAGGTTCCATAGTATGTAATATATGGTGCATATAGTGGTGCAAGAGAATAATGAATGATGAATGAATACAAGCATGAATGTAATGTAATAATAGATGTAGTGTATGCAATATACAAGTTAATGAGATGTAATGTTCTATGTTAACATAAATCCTATATTACCTCATGTACCCCCTTACACTATGTTGACACTATCACACTTGACACATTGTTCACTTACACTTTGACACTCTTTGATATGTATACATTATGTATGCCCATTTAACCCTCACTTGCCCCTTTGCCATGTTCACATACACACACATAGCCTCTTAAATAAGTATTTATGAATATAGTTAACTTAGCTATGTATGTATATTATATATATGTTAGCATATTGTGTTGTAATATATAAGTTTATATAACCATTTGAAATGCCATGATTATAGACCTAATATTGAATACCAATATATGCATGTGTATATATGTGTAGACATATATAGCTTAAAGTAATAGATTACCTAGTGTATATCCAATGTGAATTCTTGCCTATTTGAGTATTGAATAATTGCATGCTATATAGAGTTGGGTGTATGTTGGCTTGTATAGCCTTGTATTGATGTGTGCTTGCTAGGATAGTCTTGGTTAGGCCTAGTAAGACTTACTGGGTTAGGACATGACCTAGTTTGACCTAGTTTGACTAGTACAGTTGACCAGAGTTGACCAAGGGTTGACTTTGGCCTAATTTGACCTAGATTCATGTAGAATGCATTGTAGTGCTTTATATTACCCTTCTGGACATATTGTGACTTGTGCTGTTCTAATTAGGAGCCAGACACCTTGTAACCTGTGTTGCTTTAAATAGGACTCTGTGGCTTCAGTTGGACCCCCTATACTTATCAGCTGTTCAGGTTATCAGGCGAGTACATTCTCTGATAGTTCTCTCATTTATTTGTCAATTACTGTATTTCAGTTCTAGTTAGTTGTATGCGATTCTCTGTTACAACACGTATGGATATTACTGGATTCATGTATACGACACACATTTATTTTCTGGCCTCTATTACTGGTATCAACATTTTCGGCTTCTATTACTGGATTCACCTGCTGGAATCATTTACTGGAATCATTTACTGGTATCATTATATTTTGGCTGGACTCATCTTGAATTATTGTGTCGGAATTCTGGATTCACTTGCTGGGAGGGGAAATACTAGAGTAAGACATGTAGACATACCCCATTACTGGAATCACCCCTACTGGAATCTACTGGAATGATAGCCATCTCTTGTCTGATCAGTGAGAGGTGTGCCGGATTACCCACAGCCATTTACATGTCGATCTCGGTATTTTAAAATACACTGCTAGAGTATAGGCTGGACTCACCCTGGAATCATTGATCACTATAACTGGAATCGTCCCTTACTGGATTCATCTTGTATTAGATTCATCTTGTACTGGACTTATATTGGAGTTACACTGGTCTACATTGTTGTTTGGACTTTATATCATATTATCCTGGTTCAGCTAGTTCTATTTTTACAGACTTCATTGCTATGATTCTTCTCTTGTTTAGTTATTTACTTTCCTTGCATCTTATCTGTCTTTCTTACCATCACCTGAATATAAACTGCCATTTTCATCAATATAACTGCCTATAATTGCTTTATAGTTCTCTGTCATTTACTTGGGTTTTCTAGATGAGATGTGCTCGTTCCTGTCCTGACTGGACCTGTTGATAAATTTTACAGATAGCTTGGAGGTTGCCTGCTAGCCTAGAGGAGACACCCTAGAGGTTGTTTAGATAGTTATTTTATTTGTCTGAAATTGTATTTACTTTGTGGATTACTGTATTTGAGTTTTGAGATATATTTCTGGGTTTTTTGTATCTCAGACACTTAGACTTCTATCTCCTGTATCTCTTTGGATTTTATGTTTTATCTATCCTTATCATGCTCTACCTTAGATGTGATTGAGACTGTATCTGCTTAGCATTATATTGTTAGATGATGTGACCTAGGACAGCGTTCTACCGCCGACACTGCAGCGTAGGCTGGGCGTTGTTACGTTCTCGTACCCTAACAGTGGGTGCAGGTCGTGACACGAATCAATCCCAACTAGTTCGTTCCATAACATAGATCATGCGCCCAACACACATAGCCTAACCGTCACTCCAACCGATCTACGACACAACTCTTAGGGTCGTTCTACTATCCGTTACTCTCGCGCATTGCAAGATTCTTGCAATTGCCTTACCGTGTCACTACGCTAAGCATGTTCCTCAACATTTATTCGACCATCGACCAACCAAGTCTACTTACGTACTCATTCGATCGATCATAACTTTTCTAGCCGTATCGATCTAGTCGAAGGCTACTCGCTAACTTCCGAAACATGATACTCACTCGCTTAGACTTATCCTCAACATGTACTACATCATTCCTCCTCGACAAAATTTCTTTATGCGACTTCTTTAGGGTTATCCTATGGGACTTCAACATTCACTTGATTTGGCGGTCAAGTCTTCTAGGATCATCTGTCCCGAAACTACGCTCGATAATTGAAGATCATCAATGAGGGACAGTTACAACGAACCATGCTATATCCTATCGCGGAGCCAAATCAATTCCCGACAATTCCTAGGGGACTTTATCCAATCCGACGTAATTTACCAATCCATAATTCATCTACCCTCTCGCGCAACTGATGCGCCGTTACTACTCGAATCACTCATTCATTTTCGTCGACTATTCTTGCCAGTCATATGACATCTACTCGCCTCAAGTCCGAGTTTCCCTATCGTAATCATAGCTCGACACATTCCATACTCATCAAAACCATCCTCGAACATCTTTTGCATCAAACCACAAGTCAAATCCGATTTGCCATGCCAGGTAAGTTTGATCATCCCCGCTGTATGAATCACCATACCAGCGCTCACGCGGAATGATCGTCCTAATTTGACGTGATGCATATGCGAGGCTGGTGTTGCGCTCGCTCAAGACAAGAATGTCAACATAGTGGTGATCCACGAAACAATCCAGACACTTCTGTTTTCTTTCGAGTAACATCTATCGACTCTCAAATTCTCTGAAGCATTCCTACCGTTAGCATCCAAACTGCCATAACTTATCTTGCATCCTATTCATCCAACAACAATGCTCAACACAATTTTCGTTCATTCGATCAGAGTATCTCCGAGTTATTACATATCGTCTTTGATACGCCTCAATACCATCCTCGATATGCATAACTTGAACATCTTCCTTTCTCATAAGCTCAAACCCGTTGCAATCATTGCCATTATCCGAACTCGAATACGAATCAAGTTTCGCACTTATCAAGATCCATTCAGTTGTAACTACTTAACATCGTCGCGACACTATTTCAAATCCACATATCCATTCTCATATCCCTAACTCGTACTTCCCGATCGTGCCATCGATTCATCGCGCTATCTCAAATTCGTTCGCACGATTTCTTCGTACCTACTCAACGTAAATTCGACCGAGTCGACTATTTCCTCCATGCAACATTCCTTCGCTATGCTCAGCCTATCGTTCGACTTACACTTAACGAATCCTCGTCCGACATATCCTCCGTGGATATGACTTCGTACATAATCGTTCGACTCACTTCATCAAGGCATACTCGCATCGACTTCTCTTAAGTCATTCCCGCTCGAGTCTCGGTACTACTTCATCCATTGAGGACAACCATATCATAACAACATAATCATCTCGACGCGATCTATCGTAAGTCACCAAGCGGCTTTACATAACTTTCGCTAAGTGGTATTCCATATACCACTCAGAATCGAGCCTATCTTTATCGATACAATACTTCGCTACACTGATCGCACAAGTGGTATTACATATACCACTCGAAATCAAGTCATTACTTGACATCACACTCCGTATAGGTCCGACGTCTACCTCCAATCAACTATCCCGTATGGCGATCCTTTCCGATCCCAGCTTTAGCGTTTGCTTACTCGAGTTGGCACAACAACTGAACCAACATGCCCTATCATTCGCTCAAATTCGACATTCATTCAAATCTAACCGTGCCTTAGCGATCATTTCGATCATATATGCAACATTCATTTATATTCAAAGTTCAACGCGACGTACGACCAACATACACGTTCGCCTACTCAACTCGACTCGTTACTCATTGTAACTCGTACAACAACTCATTCTCGATAATTAAGGTCTTTACTCAATCTCGTGCAACATATCGCTATCCATCCGTATAGCCATACAACACGAATCATACCATATCGACTCGTCGCACTGATGCAACGAACGATCCACGACTTGCTGCACTCCGTGCAACCAACAACACATAACCGTTTGCGTAGCCACATAATACGCACTGCCTCACATATCGACCCGTTGTACTTCGTGCAACCAACAATACATATCTCCTCGCACTTCGTGCGACCAACTATACATATTGTTGTACTTCATGCAACCAACAACATATATCGTTGTACTTCATGCAACCAACATCACATATCGTTGTACTTCATGCAACCAACATCACCATATTCGTTGCACTTCGTACGACCAATATTCCATAACTCGTTGCACTTCGTGCAACTAACGTCCCATAACTCGTCGTACTTCGTGCAACCAACACTCTCCGATGGCACCCGGAGATAGCATGATAGTCACGACATACTTGTGGCAGGCGTACTCACTTAATATAGACTTATTGTATGGAACATCCAGTGTAGCATCGAGCAGATCCATGAGCCATGCGGTTGCAGAAATAACTTAGAGTCAACTGAATTTCGATATCGAAGCGACTGAGGGTCAAAGAGATTCATACACGGTCCAGAGGATGGAACCGCTCTGATACCAACTTGTCACGCCCCGATCCGGGAAATCGCTTGTCCTCGCTAGATTTTATCCGAATCATCGTCCTCGCTGGGGCGTGATGCCGTACGAGCCTGGAGTTACGCTCGTGCAAGGCAAGATAACAGGTTCACATAGAACTATCTCAATTTGATAGCATAAGCAGCGGAAGGAAAACATAGTATAACATAAGAATCTCTTTTATTGAAATGAACTGAAGGTTACAAGGCTGTGAATAGCCCAACATAATATGCCAATTGCCTACAACGCTCATGATCTCTCTAGCTCACAAGGGATTACATTGTTCCATACATTATGCCTCTTTATAGCCACCAAGTTGTCTTCGGCCGAACATCTCCATGTCGCAAGTCCGAATGCCTATGCGGTAGCTCCTCTTAAACGCCAAGGACTCCATGCCTCGGTACGTCCAAGCTAAGCTCTGCTCCGAGCCGATCATAACCTGAGCCTGCACATAAACTAGTGGGGGATTAGTGCTTTCGTCCTTGCTTCGTACAGATCAAGACCCGCTCGCACGCAAACCAAACACTTAATCATTTTAGTGAAACATGCATCTTAATTTGTGCTCTTTCTATTTAGCCTTAAGATCGGTTTCATGGCAATGTTTAAGCATAGCAACTTTATCATAACGTGTCCACTACCGTGTTCCTGCAGCAGATATAGTTAGGCATAATATGAACGTAAACATAGTGTTCGTGCTCATCTCCGTCCCATTTTCCTTAGCCTGCACTAGTTAGAACTTACGTAAGAAACCATATAATTCACGCAACATTTCGACCATAAACTTAGACAATGCATAAGGGTCGCAGGCCCTGCGCCTGCACCCAACTCTCATCTCAGCCCACCGGCCCTATCTATATGAAGGTCACGGTGTTTCGCACCGTAATGGACTTGGCATCTCTTATGTGTAAGCCTACAATCACTTCGATACGGGTTGCTAGCCCAGTATCTGAAGGATCCCAAACTTACGAATATCATAGCTTATCACAGCACTGGACGGTCGCAATCCGTCCGAATGTTGTGCACCATAAATACCACACATAATTCCCTCCTAGGCCGAACGGTCCCGGTGCCCCGGTCATAACCGTCCGAGGGAAGCCGCACCCGTACACGGGCCATCCGAGTCCATTGACCATGCAATACGTGCCATAGCAAACACACATAACATTCCAACCAAATCCTCCGTTGCATAAACATAGTCTCGATCCATAAACGGTTTCCCGTGCCATAAACATATTCGCATCTCATAACATAATCCACCATCCATATGGGGAGCTCCGTCGGCGTTATGCCCCAACACATCCATATTGATGCACGACGCCTAACGGCTTAGTCATCTCGTACTCATATTCAATGCGTACCATTCGTAAGTCATTCTCATAGCCTAGTTCCGTAGTTACTTAGTCTTTTCGTAGCATAAGTGCCCGAGGGCACGCTCAGCACCGTAATCAATGTTCTACGCCCAGTGTTCAATGTTATCGGAGGCATGCACGTGATGCACATTTCAATATCGTCTTTCAATGTTCTACCATCGTTGCCCTACCGCGACCCGTACACTTGATGCACGTCGCTTCAATTGTTCGATTGTTCAATGTTCTATCTTAGTGTTCGACACATACTTGGACCTTTTATCGCCGAGCCAGCTCGCTAACTCGATAACATCTTACGCATACAATAACATATTTTATTAGACGTGAAGGAATAGGGAGAGAGAGTCAAGAACCCACCCACCTTAAGTCGATACGCCTTGCCGTCTTGCCGATTGAAGCGTCTCGCTTCCATAACTCGATCGCATAGCTAACTCCCGGACTTAGCAATTCCTTTGAACTACTCGGTTGATTTGGCCTATCGTGCCCATGCCATAATCCGTTGTAAGGCCACGATTTAATTTCGCGGACACTTCATTGTATAAGGCAAAATGCCGACTTCTTATCGTCCAGCGTAAAAGCATAGCCTGCACACTAGATCAACTAAAGTCAGCACTTGCTCAAATGTGACTTATCCTTTGCATCGATTCGATTCATAGATTCCAACCGACTCAAAGCTTACCTTTGGCCAACGTAACTCTTGAATCGATTCGCATCGATACTTCATTGGGTCAACGCAACTCTTCGAGTCAACGACTCATCATAATGCACTGTGCGGAGCGGGGCATTACAGGAGCCTGGGAAGGGCTCGGCGGGCTGGGCGGCTCTGGAAGAAGCACCGGGCGGTGTATCTAGGGGACGCGGTCGCAGGGTTGGCGAGGCCGGACGGCAGAGGTGGACCAGATCGGCTCAACGGCAGTCGTTCCGACCGGGCAACCACGGCAGGCGGCGCGGGTCAGGTTGCGGAGCGACGGGGTGGCGACTCCGGGGAGCAAAGCTCGGTCGAGCATGGTGCCGAAAGGACGTGCGGTCAGCGCCGGAGATGCTTCGGGGCAGTCGGATCTGGGCGACGCCAGCCTCGAAGTTCGCCGAACGTGGAGCAAGGCTGTGGTGGCCACGGTAGGGGTCGGAGGGCCGGTCAGGTGAGTTAATCTCCCTCTCTACCTCTCGATGATGGTGGTGATTTATGGTGGTGGTCGGTGGTGACGACGGGATGAACGGCATGGGTTGGAGTTGTACGGGTGGTGTTCGCATTTGGTATGTGATGGTGGGGTGATGACAATGGTGGTACGGGCTAGCCAGGGTGGTCGGGGAGTCGGGACTGGCGTCTTGGCCAGTCGTCCGGGATAGGCAGGAAGCCTCTGGGAAGGGTGCTGGCCGAGTTGACCGGGGACGAGACATCAATGGCGGTTGTCGATCTTGATCGAAATTGGGGGATGCTACAGTGACGACTATAGAAATATTAGGTTTTGGAATTTGTGATGATGTAGCTTGGGAATGTGTGCTATTTATAGGATAGGAGGGTGAAACCCTAAGGGCAAGAGATGTAAATGTAATATAATTAGAGAATAGTAGAAAATGCTAACCACTAACTACTAACTGCTAACCAGTAATATTTGTTGTTAATTTAATTAGTTAATCAATACAAATCTAGCTAAATACAATTTAGCTAAGATTTCCAATAACCAATAAAGTAAAGTCGTAGCCCACAATCTGGTCTAGGGCTCGATAGGCTTGAATTATGACCGAAGTGGTCTAAACCCAAACCGAGGGAAAAATTTAATAGCTCAAATCATTATATCTATAAGATTTCAAAATAAGTATTTATCAGTGATAAAACATATTTAGTTTAATAATATTTTGACAAACCATTTCGTATATAAATGAATTTATTTTGAAGAAGGCAAGTACTACATATACATGACAAAGTTTATACAATATAGTTTTTTTCTCAAAAACAAGGACTCGATAAATTAACGGTAGCATAACACGATCAAAATACGTCTTATATTAAAATCCACGTTATCAAAGATTTTCAAAAATTCGAAAGAAAAGATAAATTCAAAATTTCGAAATAAAAAACAAGAATTTGGTTAACGGAGATTACAACTAGCAAGAGTTTAAGTCATACATGATCAACCCTAGGATTTGTCAATCATGTTACAGCCCTTAGGCAGACAGGAATGTAAGCTTTCAATACGAGCTAATACTTGCTCGGCGGCTAAACGCCTCAAAAGAATAATTTACAATAGAGTGGGAGAGCAAAATAAAACCCACTCGTTGTCAGGGTTGCGTCTAGTGTTCACCATCTAGCTGAAAGACTGGAAGATCCTCGGGAGCTACTTCAAAATCTAGTCATACAAAACCAGCTGGGTTAGACCCCAGAAAGAGTAAGTGCCACAAGGGAGGCTTCATTTAAGAACTAAAACTAGCATATTAGAACACAAGACATAAATAATAACAAGAAAACTGGAGTTATGAGAGTAGGGTGATAAACGATAAGATAACTAAAAAACTGTTACGGTAACCAAGTTACAACCCGTAAACTAAACAAGGACCGGGGTTGTAACCCTTCACCTGAACAGAACTTAGTCTCTAACCAATTATCGATAAATTAAAGCATAAACAGTAAAGTGCTGAAGTAATCATGTACTGGCATTGTCTAGACAAGACTAGACTAGACGGGACTCCATTCATCAATCACGGCCAAGCAATGAGTATGGCTTGATACTTTAATTAACTATGGTTATCACAAGCCTAATTACTATAAGATGCAATGAGATGTTCCAGCAGTCACAAACCCTGCAGACTTAATCCAGGTTATCCTTCCGCGGGTTGAGAGAGTTGTACTAGATGACTTGGGGGTGCAACACATGACAGTGTGCTAGAAATGTGCCCTACTCGTCGGCAGGCTACAAGTCCACTTGAAGCGCCCAGATAACGGGATTACATGTGGCTGGAAAATCTTACTATGAACTACTTGATCAATCTAGTTGTTAACCTAGTCGGATTCAGTACGAATCCCTGACCATGGTAACCAGAAATCCATGTCCTAGACATGATGCAAGACGAGAGATGTAGCTTATACAAGCACAATCACCCACAGTGTCAAGACAAGAGTTACTTAGCAAGTCAAGATAGCCGTCGCAACAGCATATCAAGATTATCATGTTAGGTTACTTATCAAGATTACTTGTCAAGAGTGCGCCTCGGTGGGCCACTATCAAGATTATCATGTCATGTTATATTATTTATCTTGTCAAGAGTGCGTCACGACAGACCACCATCAAGGATTATCATATAATGTAAAGCCATGTTGTCATGTCATGTTCATGTTAAGGGTACATGTATACCAAGAATTCACTTGGTCAAGAGTGCGCCACGACGGGCCACTGAAAGAGTTATCATAGAGTGTACATGCCATGCTGAGATCGTGTTCAAGCTCAAAGCACGCACGTGGCACAGATAATAACATTATATAATACTATCAGGGGGACAAACATGGATAAGGTAACACAATTATCCTGGCCAGAAAGGGCACAAAGGATCAAATAGGGTGTCATGGGTAGCATGCGTCCAAGGTCAACATGCATCAAGGAGAGTATGCGCCAAGGGTGGTATGCACTGGGATTGGCATACGCCCAAGACTATGCGTGTCATGGAGAGCATGTACTAAGGAAGTCATGCATCCAGGGCTGTATGCGTCCAAGAGTACATGCACCCACATGATAGGGACAGGGTGTACTTAGGAGAATACCAGGAGATTATCTTCCTAGGCAAGTGGGCGCATGATCAGGGTTATGCGCCCAAGCGAAGGGAGAAGAGGGTGTACTTGGGCGCATATAAAGGCTATGCGCCCAGGGCTATGTGCAAAGGGCCATGCGCCTAAGCACAGAAAGCTGGGGGCCTTGGGCACATAAAAATGGCTATGCGCGCATGGAAATGCTATGCACCCAACACTGTTCTTCTTCTCCAATCTGAAAACATGTGTTCATGGAACCCATGAACTTTCCAAGTTCACAAATCACTCAAAATAAATCTAAATTCGGGTTTTTAAAAGTCTATTTTGAGTAAAATAAATTCTCTACAACATGGAACAATCAAAACTTGAAAATAATGAAGTTTGATAGATCAAAACCCAAGAAAACCAAGATTTGAATAAACTTAGATCTACAAGATTTTATCCGCCAAAACCAAAAATGCTAAGTACTAAAGAGTCTTAGAAGCTTGTAGGGAAGACAATAGAACAATTAAAATGGAGTTCCTCCATAAAGCAAGATGACACTTGCCTAAGGGTTTAGGAGACAATTAATGGAGAAGAGAAATAAATGAAAGAGTAATGAGGAAAGAGAGAGAGAGAGAGAGAGTGGAGTTGGGTTATAAAGAGGAGGTTTATCATGATGAACCAGTTGGCCCAAACCAAGCCAAAATAAACCAAGTCGAGCTAAACCAAGACCAAACTATGCCAAGACATGCTAGACAAGTGAAGATACGAGGCGAGAATTCTGTACACGTATACTAAAAATACGTATAACAGAAAACATGAGTGACAGGTAGTGTCCAAAGCTATCATTTCGGAGTCCATTGTACTCCTGGCAATGATAGTTTGTTTACATGATCCCACGAGATTGCAAACCTGCTAGGATAAAAATATATCCAGTAGTAAATTTTACATCATGTGAATCAGTTACCCAATTTGTATTTGAGTAACCTTCTATGATATCAGGATGTCTAGTATAATAAAGTTTATAATCTAGAGTACCCTTAAGATATCTAAATACTCTATCTAATGCAGTCCAATGTGACTGGTTTGGGTTACTAGTATATCTACTTAGTCTCCCAACAGCAAACCCAATATCAGATCTGGTCCTATTTATTATGTACATAAGTGACCCAATCATCTGTGAATATCTATGTTGTTCTATAGATGATCATTCATTCTTCTTGAGAACAATATTACTGTCATACGGAGTAAGGGCAGGTTTTTTGTCAAAGTACTCAATTTTTTAAGCATTTTTTTAATTGAATGTGTTAGGGATAGAGTATAGCCCTCTTTCCTTTTGGACACTTGCATTCCTAGGATTAGGTTTGCTTCACCTAGGTCTTTTATATCAAACTGGTTAAATAAATAATTCTTAGTACTTTTTATCAGTTCCAGTGAAGATCCTAGAATAAGGATATCATCAACATACAAGCATAAGATGACACAACTGCCATTTATATTTTTAGAATACAAACACTTGTCATATTCATTTGGCACAAAACCAAATTTTAAAATGACTGTCAAATTTGTTGTGTCATTGCTTGAGAGTTTGCTTTAGGCCATAATTTTTTTTACTAATCTACAAACCTTCTTTTCTTGATATTTAGCTATGAAACCTACAGGTTGATCCATATATATTTCTTCTTCTAAATCTCAATTTAGAAATGTTGTTTTTACATTCATTTGATGGATCAACATATCATGAATAGAAGCTAAGGCTAGAAGGGTTCTAATAGAAGTGATTCTAGCTACAGGTGAGTAGGTATCAAAATAATCTAATCCTTTTTTCTGGGTGAAACCTTTGGCTACTAGTTTAGCCTTGTATTTCTCTATGGAACCATCGGCTCTAAGCTTCTTTTTAAAGATCCACTTACAACCTATGGGTTTACTATCTAAAGGTAGGTCTGCTAAAAACTAGGTATTGTTCTCCATAATAGAGTTGTACTCATTGTTAATAGCTTCTTTCCAGAATGGAACATCAGGAGAGGATATGGCTTCTTCATAAGTTGAGGGATCACCCTCTATCAAAAATATAACGAATCTTTCTCCTAAATTCTTTTTAATCCTTTCTCTTTTACTCCTTCTAGGTTCTATAACTTGTTTTGGTTGAGAACTTGATATTTGAACATAAGAACTAGTAGATGGAGTAAGAGAAGGGTTGGAGGAAGATGAAGAAGTTCTATCTTTGAAGGAAAAAATATTATCAAAGTAAACTGCATCTCAAGCTTCTATAATTGTGTTATTAGAGATTTTATTTACTTCAGAATGGGTTACAAAAAATCTATCGGCATTACTATCTAGGGCACATCCTACGAGCACAGCATCTACAGTCTTCGGTCCAATCTTCCTCTTTAGGGTTCAAAAATTTCTACCTTAGCTAGACATCCCTAGACTTTGATAATCCTAGGGGTTCGACATTTCCATAACTCATATGGTGTCTTATCATTAATCTTACTGGGTATCATATTAAGGATATAACAGGCTGACAAAAGGACTTCTCTCCAAAGATTATCAGGGGCACCTAAGCTGAGAAGCATGGCATTTACCATGGCTAACAGAGTACGATTCTTTCTTTCAGCAACTCTGTTGGACTGTGGTGAATAAGGAGCAGTTACCTCATGAATAATTCCATGTTCTTCACAGAAGTTAGTCATTTCTTTTGAGGTATACTCTCCATCATGATCTGATCTAAGGATTTTAATCTTTCTATCTAACTGGTTCTCAGCTTCAGACTTATAGACCTTGAATCTGTCTAGAACTTCATATTTGGTCTTAAGAAGGTAGGTGTAACAATACTTTGAGTGGTCATCTATAAAAGTGACAAAGTATTTCCTACCGCCTCGGCTTAAGACCCTATTGGAATCACAAACGTTACTATGGATAAGTTCCAGGAGTTCAGAATCCCTATGGACATATTTGAAAGACAATCTTGTGTGTTTGGCTTGAACACAAATCTTACATTTGTGTTCATCATCTATAGGAGTCTTAGGGATAAGATATGAATTTATCATCCTTTTAATAGACCATAAATTCACATGATCTAGTCTACCATGCCAAACATTTGGGGATTTAACATTAGCAACAACCAAAGAAGGATTTGAAAAATTATTCATAGTGCTCAAAATAAAGAGTCCATCTTTTACAAATTATTTCCCCACAAAAAATTTATTCTTAGAAAAAAACTACTTTATTGGCCTCCATTACAATTTCGTATCCTGAGGCTACAAGTAGGAATCCACTAACTAGGTTTCTCCTAACCGACGGCACATGAAACACATCATAGAGAGGTAAAATTTTTTCGGATGTCATCTTCAGATCTATTCTTTCTCTTCCTACGATTTGTGCCGTTGAGCCATCTCCTAGGGTCACACCTCCTCCACTCGATTCCTCATAGTTTGAAAAACTAGAGCGATCAAAAGAAACATGGACATTAGCTCCAGAATCCAACCATCAATCATCAGGATGGTAAGAAATATTTATTATAGGTTGATAGCTTACAGACCTGAAGGGGCTAGAAGATCCATTCAGAATCATGTTAGCCTCTGGCTTGTTAGGGTCTTTCCCTTTGAAGGAGGTCTCCTTGGTGATAAGACTTGGGTTTGCCATGGATTTCTATCGGGTTTACCTTAGCTCTGAAGTCAGATTCAGCTATGGACTTTAACCTAATATGTTTTCTGTTCTAAGTCTCTTTAGAATTTGAGAATAGACTCCAAAAGGCTGCAGAAATTTATTTACTCAATAAGATGACTTAAGCTAAATTTAAGAATTCAAATGATTTTAGTAATCTACCTTTAAAATTTTAGTTTTTTTATGTTTTGATAAGGTTGAGTTAGCTGTAGGGGCCGGATCCCAGCAAGCGGAGGTTCACTAGGAACACTTAAGTACCGGTCGCTTAGACAATTTTTCGTCTTGTTGACAGAAGGGCCCTTTCGGCTTGTTCTCAAATAAATCTCTACTTTAAAACTTTAAAATTAAAGGAATTTTACTAAATCAATTAATTGTTTGATTTAGTCTAAATTGAAATATTGAGTAAAAGAAACTACTCGACTAGTATTGACAAAATGTACTAACACAATAATATTTGTCTAAGGTGTCAATTTATAAAAAGACAATTGATAATAGTAGTCTTAGTCCACTGAGATAACAAATGTTTATTTAACCAATAGTAACAATTTGTTACTAATGTGACAAATATTTCAAAGGTACAAATAGCTTGTTGGTAGTGAGCTACAAATTTTAAATGGGCAATTAGCAATGATCGAAAAACTAGTGATGTCACAAAAGTATTGATTCACTAATGTTTATGAGAATGACCAATTTCTAAAAAAAAATTATAATAATTTTGGTCCTGTGAAGTAACAAAATTTGTTTAACCAACGATAATAAGTATGACAAATATTGAACAATTTCTTTAACAAAATCTAACTAAGATTTGTTAACAAAATGTTACTTAAAGGAGGACAATTATTTAAAATTGTGTAATAAATTTTTAATGAAATACTATGTGACAATAATTAAACAGTAGGAATATTTCTATGGAATACTATGTGACAAATTTCTATTTTTTAATTAATTAATTAATTAATTTTTTTAAGCAATACTATGTAATGATGACTATTGTTGACAGAACCCAATAGTTAACAGAACCCAATTGTTAACCTTAAAAGTTGTACTCTTAAGGATAACAATTGATTAAGAATATGTTAACAAATTTAGTTCATAAAATTGTCAATAAATATAACATGAACGAAAATTGTGCTACTTAACAGTAAGTTTATTTGGTGACAGGATGTATTTAGTGTGCTTCTTAACCAATAGAACAATATGCTAT
Source organism: Iris pallida (assembly GCA_029216955.1). Taxonomy (NCBI): domain Eukaryota; kingdom Viridiplantae; phylum Streptophyta; class Magnoliopsida; order Asparagales; family Iridaceae; genus Iris; species Iris pallida. Next base: position 2,154,636 of record JANAVB010041817.1, read on the forward strand.
TTGTAAGAAATAGAGCAAATACACTGTTAAGAAATACAACAGTAGCACTCTATTTCGTTTTTGAGGAATCAATGCACATTAGCAATAGTAAATGTATTGATTAATTTATTAAGAGTAAAATTGGTAGCAGTACACGAATTTGTTAAAGAATTATTTCTTGACAGAAAATTATTGGTAACAACGTAACAGAATAGACAATGATTAACTCTTAGATTGTTAGAAATTACTCCAAAAATTCTTTGTTTTCAATCTGCAAGAAAATAAAATTAATTAAATATTACCGGCCTCCGGGGAAGTCGCGCACGTAGTACTGTCCTAAGAGTTAGTCCGGGTCTATGTGCAGACTGTTTTCGAACGCTCCTAGTGATAAAATCTCCGTTCCACCAAAATCTCCTTACCGCATACGACTTAGAGAGAGTGACCCACGACTTAGCTCCGTCCAGAGCAACAAGAAAGAAGAACAACAACGTTTCGTAGGAGATGAGAATTTGAGAGAGGTTTTGTACAGAATTTTTCAGTGTTCGAAAGAAGAGATAGGATCCGATTTATATAGGTTGAATTCCTACGTGTAGGAATAATAGCGAATTAAATACTTAACGTTATAGAATAAAACACATGAAAAAATATATGATACATTGTATTCGGACAGTCCAAACGTTACGAAAATTAAATGAATAGTAACGGTCAAAATTGAATAAGGAGCAAAAAGGTTTTTAGGGTCTCAGCCCAAACCCGAAGAGAAAATCGAATCGGCATTCGGCGCCTGCAGATATGAGCACGTACCTGCACCCGTTACGCACGTACCCACACAATATATACATGCTTATCCCAACATCCCAGGCGATGTGGGACTAAAAAAGATGAGTGGACTTGAGCTTTTGCTCTGCACAGCAAAGCAATTGCAACACAAAAATCCTAGAGGAACTCATGAGCTCGGCCATTAATAGCCATTGGATTAATGTATCTCATCATTTGAATTTTTTTCAAGGACCTAAATAGAAAAAGTCAAGGGCCTAAATGCAAAAATAATGACATGTGTTATGACCATATTGCAAGTTGTTATTTGAGTTCCTGTAGTCGAACTCCATGCATGTATTGTTAAAAACATACATTTATTAGTTCACTAACATGTGTCTAGTGGGCACATGTTAACACAACCCATTTATTTAATATCAAGTAGCTAATAATTGATGAAGATAATTGCATAATTATTGTCAGCCCCTGTTTTTTCAAATTTGGTTTAATTAATATAAATTAGTTGTTAATGACCTATTTAGCTTTAAAATATATTAAATAGTTTTTAAGTCAAAATATATCCTTTTGTAATTATTTGAAATATTTTAATATCACTTTGTAATATTTAAAATTATTTTTATATCGGTTTGCAATTATGTCAATTGTTTTAATTACAGTTTACAAATATTATTTGCAAACTGTTAGGGTTTGGACCTAACTGCAATTTCCTAAAGTCTAGGGACCCGACTACAAAACCCCATAACCCACCCCCGATGACTAGCCAGCTGCCCCCCGACGACCACCGACCTATCCCCCGCCATTTTCGGCCGACTTCGACCGCCTCGACCGACCTACCCTCCCCTATAAGTACCCCCCAGTCTAAACCCTAACCCTAGGCTAAATTCTCGACCGCCCCAGCCCTATCTCGACCCCCTACTTCCTAACCCTAACCTTAACTCCGGCAGCTACCCCAGCGCCACCTCCCCAGTGTAATGCCCCGCTCCGCATCGGTACATTACGATGAGTCGTTGACTCGAAGAGTTGCGTTGACCCGATGAAGTATCGATACGAATCGATGCGAGAGATACGTTGGCCAAAGGTAAGCTTTGAGTCGGTTGGAATCTATGAATCGAATCGATGCAAAAGATAAGTCCCGTTTGAGAAAGTGCTGACTTTAGTTGATCTGGTGTGCAGGCTATGCTTTTATGCTGGACGATAAGAGGTCGGCATTTTGCCTTATGTAATGAAGTGTCCGCAAAACCAAATCGTGGCCCTACGACGGATTGTGGCATGGGCGCGATAGGCCAAATCAACCGAGTATTTCAAGGAAATGGCTAAGTCCGGGAGTTAGCTATACGATCGAGTTATGGAAGCGAGACACTTCAACTCAGCGAAACGGCAAGGCGTATCGGCTTAAGGTGGGCGGGTTCTTGACTCTCTCTTCCTATTCCTTCACGTCTAATAAAATATGTTATGCGATGCGTAAGATGTTATCGAGTTAGCGAGCGTGGCTCAGCGATGAAAGATCTAAGTATGTGTCGAACACTAAGATAGAACATTGAACAATTGAAGCGACGTGCATCAAGTGCACGGGTCGCGGTAGGGCATGATGGTAGAACATTAAAAGACAATATCGAGATGTGCATCATGTGCACGGCTCCGAGAATATTGAACTCTAGGCGTAGAATATTGATTATGTGCTGAGCGTGCCTTCGCGCACTTATGTACGAAAAGACTAAGTGACTACGGAATTAGGCTATATGAACAACTTACGAATGGTACGCGCGGAATATGAAAACGAGATGTCTAAGCCGTTGGGTGTCGTGCATCAATATGGATGTGTTGGGGCATAATGCCGACGGAGCTCCCCATATGAATGGTGGATTATGTTTATGGCACGGGAAACCGTTTATGGCACGGGAAACCGTTTATGTGCGAGACTATGTTTATGGAATACGAGATCAGTTGGTATGCTATGGATTGTATGATATAGTATGTATTGCATGGTCAATGGACTCGGATGGCCCGTACACAGGTACGGCTTCCCTCGAACGGTTACGCCGGGGAGCCGGGACCGTTCGGCCTAGGAAGAAATTATGTGTGGTATTTATGGTGCACAACATTCGAACGAATTGCGACCGTCCAGTGCTGTGATAAGCTATGATATCCGTAATTTTGCGATCCTTCGGATACTGGGCTAGCAACCCGTATCGGAGCGATCTTAGGCTTACACATATGAGATGCCAAGTCCATTACGGTACGAAACGCCGTGACCTTCATATAGTTAGGGCCGGTGGGCTGAGATGAGAGCTGGGTGCAGGCGCAGGGCCTGCCACCCATTATGCATATGTTTACGTTTATGATTGGTCGGTTACACGAATCGTATGTTTGCTTATGTTAAGTTCTAACCACTGTAGGCTAAGGAAAATGGGACGGGATGTGCACGATCACTATGTTTATGTTCCTATTATGCCTAACTGTATCTGCTGCAGGAACACGGGATGTGGACACATTGATATTAAGTCGTTATGCTGAATATTGCCATGAAACCGATCCTAAGGCTAAATAGAAAGATCACCAATTAAGATGCATGTTCACTAAATGTATTAAGTGTTTGGTTTGGGTGCGAGCGTGTCTTGATCAGTGCAAAGCGAGGACGAAAGCACTAATCCTCCACTAGTTTATGTGCAGGCTCAGGTTATGATCGGCTCGGGGCGGAGCTTGGCTTGGACATGCCGAGGCATGGAGTCCTTGGCGTTCAAGAGGAGCTACCGTATATGCGTTCGGACTTGCGACATGGAGATGTTCGGCCGAAGACTACTTGGTGGCTATATAGAGGCATAATGTATAGAACAATGTAATCCTTTGTGAGCTAGAGAGATCATGAGCGTTGTAGCCAATTGGCATTTTATGTTGGGCTATTCAGAGCCTTTGTAACCTTTAGTTCATTATGAATAAAAGAGATTCTTGTGTTATACTTTGTTTCCTTTCGCTGCTTATGTTATCAAATTGAGGTAGTTCTATGTGAACCTGTTATCTTGCCTTGTACGAGCACAACTTCAGGCTCGTGCGGCATCACGCCCCAGCGAGGACGATGATTCGGGTGAAATCTAGCGAGGACGAGCGATTTCCCGGGTCGGGGCGTGACAAGTTGGTATCAGAGCGGTTCCATCCTTTGGACCGTGCACGAATCTCTTTGACCCTCAGTTGCTTCGCTATCGAATTCAGTTGACTCTAAGTTGTTTCCGCAACCGCATGGCTCATGGATCTGCTCGACGCTACAATGGATGTTCCATACAATAAGTCTATATTAAGTGCGTAAGTCTGCCACAAGTGTGTCGTGACTATCACGATATCTCCGGGTGCCATCGGAGAGTGTTGGTTGCACGAAGTGCAACGAGTTATGGAATGCTGGTCGCACGAAGTGTAACGAATATGGTGATGTTGGTTGCATAAAGTGCAATGATATGTGTTGTTGGTCGCACCAAGTGCGAGGAGCTATGTGTTGTCAGTCACACGAAGTGCGAGGTATTATGTGTTATCGGTCGTACGGGGTGCGAGGAGATATGTGTTGTTGGTTGCACAAAGTGCAACGGATCGATATGTGAGGCGATGCGTGTTATGTGGCTAAGCGAATGGTTATGTGCTATCAGTTACACGGAGTGCAGTAAGTCGTGAATCGTTCGTTGTATCGGTGTAACGAGTCGATATGATATGATGTGAGTTGTATGGCTATACGGATGGATAGCGATATGTTGTACGGAATTGAGTAAGGACCTTAAGTATCGAGAATGAGTTGTCGTACGAGTTGCAATGAGCGGGATTCAGAAAGATCGCAGATGCGATAGTACGAGTCGAGTTGGTCGCTAAGTTGAGTTGAGTAGGCGAACGTGTATGTTGGCCATATGTTGCGTTGAGCTTTGAATAAGCGAATATTGCGGGTGTGATCGATATGATCACCATGACACGATTAGATTGAATGTGTGTCAAACTTGAGCTAACGTTAGAGCTGGGATCGGAAGGATTGCCATACGGGACGGTTAAGTTGAGATAGAAGTCGGACCTATGCGGAATGTGACGTCGAGTAGTGACTTGATTTCGAGTGGTATATGGAATACCAATTATACGAACAAGTAAAGCGAAGTATTGTGTCGATAACGATAGGCTCGATCCTGAGTGGTATATGGAATACCACTTAGCGATAGCTATGTTAAGCCGGTTGGTGACTTACGGTAGATTTTGTCGAGACGATTATGTTGTTACGATAGGTCCGCAACGAATGGAGTAGTGCCGAGACTTGGGTGGGAATGACTTGAGAGAAGTCGATACGAGTATGCCTCGATGAATTGAGTTGAACGATTATGTGCGAAGTCGTGCCTATGGATAATACGTCGGACGAGAGTTCGTTAAGTATAAGTCGAACGATAGGCTGAGCATAGCGAAGAAATGTCGCATTGAGGAAATAGTCAACCCGGTCGAATTTATGTTGAGTTAGTACGAAGAGTTGTACGGAACGTATTGAGTAAGTACGGAGAAATCGTGCGAACGAAATTGGGTTAGCGCGAGGAGTCGGTAGCACGATTGGAAGTGCGAGTTAGGAATATGAGAATGGATATGTGAAATTGAAATTGTGTCGCGACGATGTTAAGTAGTTACAACTGAATGGATCTTGATAAGTGCGAGACTTGATTCGTACTCGAGTTCGGATAATGGCAATGACTGCAACGGGTTTGAGCTTATGAGAAAGGAAGATGTTCAAGTTATGCATATCGACGATGGTATTGAGGCGTATCAAAGACGATATGCAATAACTCGGGGATACTCTAATCGAATGAACGAAAATTTTGTTGAGCATTGTTGTTGGACGAATAAGATACAAGTTAAGTTGAAGGTAGTTTGGATGATGTCGGTAGAAATGCTTCGAGAAATTGAGAGTGGACGGATGTTACTCGGATGAAATCGAAAGTGCTGGATTGCTTCGCGGATCACCACTATGTTGACATTCTTGTCTTGAGCGAGCGCAACACCAGCCTCGCACATGCATCACGTCAAATTAGAACGATCATTCCGCGTGAGCGCTGGTATGGTGATTCATCCAGCGGGGATGATCGAACTTGCGAGGCGTGGCAAATTTGATATGGACTCGTGGTTTGATGCGAAGGTGGAATTGAGGATTATGCGATAAGCCTAGAAGTGTGTCAGATATTGGCCGTGAGTGGATAGACTCGTATGGAGGAGAACAAATATTGTTCGGTTGCGATATTGTTAACGGTAGTGCCTAAGTGATTTGAGTAGCAACGGCACATCAGTTGCGCGGGGATAGATAAATTGTGGATTGATATGTCGGATTGGGTAAAGTCCTATAGGAATTATCGAGAATTGATTTGGCTCTGCGATAGGATATAGCATGGTTCGTGTTAACTGTCCCTCGTTGATGATCTTCAATTATCGAGCGTAGTTTCGGGGCAGATGACCCTAGAAGACTTGACCGCCAAATCAAGTAAATGTTGAAGTCCCATAGGATTGACCCTAAAGAAGTCGCATAAGAAATTTGGTCGAGGATCGAATAGATGTCGAGGAACGAGCTTAGCATAGCGATGCGGTAAGGCGATTGCAAGAATTTTGTAAGGCGCGAGAGCGACGGATAGTAGAACGACCTTAAGAGTTGTGTCGTAGATCGGCTTGAGTAACAGTTAGGCCATATGTGTTGAGCGCGTGATTTATGTTACAAAACGAACTAGTCGGGATTGAATCAAAGTTTGAGTAAAGGATTCGTACTCGGTCGAAAATAGGAGATGGGCATATCGTAAGAGACCTTGGGTCGAAAAGATTGTTGCCTTTGAGCATCATAGACTCAAGTTGACCTCTTGTGTCGAAAGCGATTAAGCACGATGTCTGGATAAGTTACCTAGCGGGGGTAGCCCCAGACGCGGAATGTATGGTTTGAGAACGTGGATCGCGTTGGAGTAGTTATGCGTAAGACTTAGTACGGATGGTAGGTAAAGAAAATGGAGACATGTGGACTTAGTCCATGTCGTTAAGGCAAAATGTTATGAATGACTAGATGAAAGATTTGAGTTATGTGAGAGATAGGCAAACGGTTGGGCAAATAGGCATTATGGAGAATTGTTGCGATCGGATGCGCAATGACTCGATGCGACGTGAGTGTTATATGGTCAGCGAGAGACTTATGAGATTGAAGTAACCGTTTTGAGTTAAGTTATGTGCAGAGAAGTTTGGAAGAGGGTCGCATGTTATGGGATGATGCATACGAGATTGGGATATAGGCGCTAAGATATAACTATGTCGAGTACAGACTGATTGATGCTTGAGGATTTAAGTTGAGCTTGTTAGTGTCCCGATATCCTACAACTGAGCTTGGCTGAAATACATATATTGGTGGGATGCCTAAAATATGTGTATGATCCAAACTAAGTTGTATGATTCCAATGATAGTAGCACAAGATCGTGAAGCGATCTATGCGAGGCACTTGGATTAAGTGTTGGTTTCGGTTCGAGGACGAACCTGATTTTGAGTGGTATATTATGTAATGCCCCACTCCGCATCGGTGTATTACGATGAGTCGTTGACTCGAAGAGTTGCGTTGACCCGATGAAGTATCGATACGAATCGATACGAGAGTTACGTTGGCCAAAGGTAAGCTTTGAGTCGGTTGGAATCTATGAATCGAGTCGATGCAAAGGATAAGTCCCGTTTGAGAAAGTGCTGACTTTAGTTGATCTGGTGTGCAGGATATGCTTTTACGCTGGACGATAAGAGGTCGGTATTTTGCCTTATGTAATGAAGTGTCCGCGAAACCAAATCGTGGCCCTGCGACGGATTGTGGCATGGGCGTGATAGGCCAAATCAACCGAGTAGTTCAAGAAAATGGCTAAGTCCGGGAGTTAGCTATGCGATCGAGTTATGGAAGCGAGATGCTTCAACTCAGCAAAATGGCAAGGCGTATCGGCTTAAGGTGGGCAGGTTCTTGACTCTCTCTTCCTATTCCTTCACGTCTAATAAAATATGTTATGCTATGCGTAAGATGTTATCGAGTTAGCGAGCGTGGCTCAGCGATGAAAGATCTAAGTATGTGTCGAACACTAAGATAGAACATTGAACAATCGAACAATTGAAGCGACGTGCATCAAGTGCACGGGTCGCGGTAGGGCATGATGGTAGAACATTGAAAGACAATATCGAGATGTGCATCATGTGCACGGCTTCGAGAACATTGAACTCTAGGCGTAGAACATTGATTAAGTGCTGAGCGTGCCTTCGCGCACTTATGTACGAAAAGACTAAGTGACTACGGAGTTAGGCTATGTGAACAACTTATAAATGGTACGCGGAATATAAAAATGAGATATCTAAGCCGTTGGGCGTCGTGCATCAATATAGATGTGTTGGGGCATAACATCGACGGAGCTCCCCATATGAATGGTGGATTATGTTTATGGCACGGGAAACCGTTTATGGCACGGGAAACTGTTTATATGCGAGACTATGTTTATGGAATACGAGATCGGTTGGTATGCTATGGATTGTATGATATGGTACATATTGCATGGTCAATAGACTCGGATGGCCCGTGCACGGGTACGGCTTCCCTTGAACGGTTACGCCAGGGCGCCGGGACCGTTCGGCCTAGGAGGGAATTATGTGTGGTATTTATGGTGCACAACATTCGGACGGATTGCGACCGTCCAGTGCTGTGATAAGCTATGATATCCGTAAGTTTGCGATCCTTCGGATACTGGGCTAGCAATCCGTATCGGAGCGATCTTAGGCTTACACATATGAGATGCCAAGTCCATTACGGTGCAAAATGCCGTGACCTTCATATAGTTAGGGCCGGTGGGCTGAGATGAGAGCTGGGTGCAGGCGCAGGGCCTGCCACCCATTATGCATATGTTTACGTTTATGATTGGTCGGTTGCACAAATCGTATGTTTGCTTATGTTAAGTTCTAACTACTGCAGGCTAAGGAAAATGGGACGGGATGTGCACGATTACTATGTTTATGTTCCTATTATGCCTAACTGTATCTACTGCAGGAACACGGGATGTGGACACATTGATATTAAGTCGTTATGCTGAATATTGCCATGAAACCGATCCTAAGGCTAAATAGAAAGATCACCAATTAAGATACATGTTTACTAAATGTATTAAGTGTTTGGTTTGGGTGCGAGCGTGTCTTGATCAGTGCAAAGCGAGGACGAAAGCACTAATCCCCCACTAGTTTATATGCAGGCTCAGGTTATGATCGGCTCGGGGTGGAGCTTGGCTTGGACATGCCGAGGCATGGAGTCCTTGGCGTTCAAGAGGAGCTACCACATATGCGTTCGGACTTGCGACATGGAGATGTTCGGCCGAAGACTACTTGGTGGCTATACAGAGGCATAATGTATGGAACAATGTAATCCTTTGTGAGCTAGAGAGATCATGAGCGTTGTAGCCAATTGGCATTTTATGTTGGGCTATTCAGAGCCTTTGTAACCTTCAGTTCATTATGAATAAAAGAGATTCTTGTGTTATACTTTGTTTCCTTCCGCTGCTTATGTTATCAAATTGAGATAGTTCTATGTGAACCTGTTATCTTGCCTTGCACGAGCGCAACTTCAGGCTCGTGCGGCATCACGCCCCAGTGAGGACGATGATTCGGGTAAAATCTAGCGAGGACGAGCGATTTCCTGGGTCGGGACGTGACACCCAGCCATCCACACCACCCACAACCACCACCGACGAGTTCGCCACGTCGAGACGAGAGCAGCGCCACCCGAGCGCCGCGTCCACGACACCCCAGCCACTGTCCAGTACCCTTAACTTCCACCCCAACGCCGGACACGTGAGTAATAGCTTTAAAACCGTGTCGTGCGTGTCTCGTACACACCTATGCGATTTACCTGGACATACGCAACGTAATGGTGAGTCCGGACACGTAAAACTCGACCCGTGCGTGTCGTGCGTAACGCGGACACGAGACTCGTGTGTCCTTAACTGTCAGGACACAGAGACTAAGGGTTAGCGGGTTTAGATTCGTGCTATCGGGTTTAAACCCATTAACCTAAAACTAACCTAACACTAACCCAAACCATTTCCTAACAAATGGCTTGGGTTGATCCCCTGGCTAGCCCGACCGATCCCAAAAACCCGACCCCTCTGGGCCGAGTTCGAGCCCCCCCTTCTCTGTTTTGTTTTTGTTTGTTTTGTTTTATTATATATATATATATGTATATACATTATATACTGTTATATATATATATATATATATATATATATATATATAACAGTATATAATATATATATATATATATATATATATATATATATATATATATTATATACTGTTATATATATATATATATATATATATATATATATATATATATATATATATATCTATATATATATATATATATAGTATTTCTTTATATATATATGTATATTTGATATATATAATTATATATATATATATTAATATATATATATATATATATATATATATATATATATATATATAATATATATATATATACATATATATATAAAGAAAATACTATATATATATAGATATATATATATATATATATATATATATATATTATATATATATATATATATATATATATATATATATATATATATCAAATATACATATATATATATATATAAAGAATATATATATATATATATATATATATATAATATATATATATATATATATATATATATATATATATATATATATATTTATATATATTCATTATATGTATATATATATATATATATATATATATATATATATATATATATATATATATATATATATATATATATATATACATATAATGAATATATATATATATATATATATATATATATATATATTATATATATATATACATATAATGAATATATTATATATATATATATATATATATATATATATATATATATATATATATATATATATATATATATATATTCATTATATGTTTGTATATCTAAATATCTATGTATTTATGTATATATAATTATATTGTTGTTATATATTTATTTATGTAATTCAATTCTACCTTGTATAAAATATTATTATGTAAAATTTCACAAGTTATTTTATTATATATTTTGTGACTTATATATTTTTACCACTCTAAAAATATATATATTATTTAAATTCATGAATTTTAATTGTTATGACCAATTGATGTCCAAACCTAGCATGGGTTTTTGGACCCAATTGTGTTTAATACATTCAGAGTCTATACAAGTCATATTGGACTTGATTCATGGCTCTGAGTCCTGTATCTGGACTTCGGTTCAATTTTGAATACATGGACAAAATAGTAAATAAATAATTAATTAATTTCCAGAAACTGTTGCTTACTGTTTTTGAATTTTTATATATATTTTAATTACTTTAAAAATCTGGTAGAAATTATATTTAAATACTATGTTAATTTAGACAATTTATTATAATTTTTCCAGTATTTAATAAGTGCTTTTGGTATTTTATAGAAATAGGAAAACAGAACTCATTTTCAGTATATTTATGTTCGCTGATTTTTAATAATTATTTATGAGGGTTTATAAATTCCAGAAAAATTAGTATAAATTTCTATAATTAACAAGGATCATTTTGCTACTTTATTTTATGTAAAACTGAGCTTGTTGTCTATCTCAAAAATTGTTGGAACACAATGTACAATTTGATTTATTTATTGCATAGTTACGACTTGCAACTTTTTGTGTTGTTTTGAGTTATAGTCGTATTGAACCTCACCCCGCACTAGTGTAAAGACCATAGAAAGTTAGTTAGAGTATTGTGTCATCTCACATTGGTCTCCTATGCTAAAGTCACCATTTGACTAGGTGTCCAGTCAGAAAGTCGTGTTTCACCACTAGTGTTTTAGTGTTTAACTTAGTGTAAAAACTAAGTTTATGTATTTATTTCTACAGTGACGAGTTACCAAGCATCTATAGTATTTTTATTGCTACTTTGCTTTGCTAAAGGCAAGTACTTCTATAAACTTTACATACTGTTACAACAATGAACTGCGAATCCAACCATGTTAAATGCTGATCCTTGGTGTAGCAAGTTAAATTTTTACATGTTGTATTTACTTTCAGTCACTACCATGCTTAGAACAGTCTTTATATATCTCTCACATGATTAGAATCTGGGTTATAGAAAAACTGTTAGTAGTGTACGTGATCATGCCCCTTTCTTGTACGTACGTACCGAGCAAGGTTGACATTTTATGTATACCTTGTCGTAGGCGCACCAGCTGTATTTGTACATATGTACATCTATCGCTTGTTTACTTGTACGAAAGTACATTTATATACTTGTGCCATAGTACATTTTACACCTATTGACGATCACGTACCTGCTACAGTTTTAAATATTACATATACATCTGTCTCTATGACATATGTGTCCTTGCCATGATATATGATGATGTGCCATGATTTCAGTTTATTACATTCATGTTCATTCCATATTTCGTATATTTAGTTTGCTAGCATCAGTACTTGCTTCCGTCCTGACAGGATAACGTTGTTGGTATTTTTACTGATGAGGAGTTGCTCTGTGATTCATATTATGGAGTTACTGCCGAGGACCAAGCTTTATCTTACGAGGATATACCTGCGGGGAAACTCGTCTAGTTGTCTATTTACTTTGGACTTTTGAGAGTAGTCATGTATTAGACTATGTATTTTGTGACTGGACCTGTATCCAGCTTTACATTTCGGACTTGTACTTGGACTTACTATTATATGAGATAACTTTTGTGTTTGGAGCATTTACGACTCTTTATTACTTATAGAACTGTTGGCACATTTAGTCTTATCTTGTTATCTCTAGAACAGCTTACTACGTTTTATCTCAAGCGTAGGCTGGACATTACTCGGCCCGGCCCAATAATTTGGGTAGCGGATCGTGACATGTTTTTAGTGGTGTCCCATGCTGGTCTAGACTAAATTGTTTGGTTACGTTATTGTACCAAGCATGCCTGCAATTAGGAACTTAAGGTAATTAGATAACATTAGGAATGATGCTTAGAACATCTAGAGGAATACTAGGATTGCAACATAGGAAACACATCACATGTTCGTTATTACAAATTAGATTTTTCTTGTTGTTTATGATTGTCCTTATAAGTCCTTTTTATTTATTTAGATGGTGCTCACCCGTTCATCCCTGTATACCACATCTGAGAATGGCACACTCCCTATCCAGTCAGTTGACCAGTTGACTGATGTACCTCCACCTACTATACTCCCCCACACCACAAATCCATCAACCCAGATGCCTCCACCACCTTCCACCTCACAGTCCCAGCAGGACCCGATACTCCCACTACCACCTATCACTATACCTACCCAGGCTTTCGTCACACTCGACGGGAACCAACTGCTCACTCTGATCCATGGGTTCCTAACAACCCATCAGGAGCAGACCACCCTACTCCGTCAGAGCATGGAGCGTTCTGAGGAACGTGCCGTGGTCCCACCACCTGTAGAGCCACGGCAGAGAGCAGGGACAATCAAGGACTTCATGGGTCTGAACCCCAAGGAGTTCTTAGGGACCGAGGGCATAGTTGTAGCAGATGACTGGCTAGACTCAGTAGAGAGGAAGCTCTTTGGAGCTAGGTTGCCGAATGACCTCCAGGTCGAGGCAGCGAGATTTCTGCTAATAGACTTGGCAGGAGTTTGGTTCCGGAATGAGCCGCTATTCGCAAGAGGGAGGGCCACTTGGGATCAGTTCAAAACCCAGTTCAAGAAAAAATTCTTCTCGACCACCGCTAGGGTAGCCATGGGGCTACGATTCTAGAACATCCAGCAGAAAAACTGTTCTGTTAACGAGTATGCGGCAGTGTTTAGTCGTCTGAGCCGTTTCGCTCCTAGACTAGTTGAAGACCCAGAGGAGATGACGCGTAGGTTTTACCATGGTCTAGTTCCAGACATTGGCATTCTTATAGTGGCGAACGGTACGACTGACTACTACCAGAGCCTAGAGTTGGCCCGGAGCATAGAGGAGCATCTTCTGTCTTGCAAGAGGCCGGCTTCTGTAGACCTCGAGGGACCGTCCAAGCGTCAGGCTTTCCAGCAGAGAGCACCGATGCCGCACCAGCAGACATACCGTCCTCCTACACCACATCACCCGACCCCGCCAGTTAGAGCCCCGGGACCCCGACAGCAGCATAAGGGAGCTATGTGTTCTTTCTGTGGAAGACCAGGGCATGATTACTCCATCTGCAGAAAGAGGTTGAAGCAGTGCTTAGTTTGTGGGTCTGCCACCCATCAGCTTCGGGACTGCCCAGTAGCCAGGGTATCTAGAGGGCCGCTCCCGACTCAGCAGCAGAGGTTTGGGCAACATCTGCAGCAGCAGAAGGGACCCCAAGGGAAGACTTATAGTCTAGCTCTTGAGTCAGAGCCGGAGCAGGTTTCGAAGCCAGATTATTTGGCTGACGTCATCACATGTCATGTTTATTTACATACTTTTCTATCTCTATGCTTGTTTGATTCTGGTGCATCTTATAGCTTTCTATCATTAGAGTTTATGCATAAACACCACTTAGTAGCTACACCTACCGAGGAGATGAGTAGAGTAATGACGGGAGGCAGACTAGTGCCCATTAGAGCTATCTATAGATGCTCTATTACTATAGCCGGAAGAGAGTTCAGGGGACGATTCTTTGTGATGCCACTCCCCGGGTATGATATCATATTAGGGATGGACTGGCTTAGCTATGCCCATGCAGCTATAGATTGTCATGAGGGTAGTATTCTGTTCAGTCCCCAGGCACGGCACCATTCAGTGTCAGGAGGACAGGGCCGAAGTTCAGCCTAGAGCCGAACTGTTGTGCGACAGTTGGGGAGATAGCACCGCCACACCCTATCATTAGGGAGTTTATGGATGTATTCCCAGAGGATCTTCCAGGACTTTCGCCTGACAGAGATGTGGAGTTCACTATAGATTTAGTACCGGGTTCATCACCAGTAGCCTGGGCTTGCTATAGAGTGAACCCCAAGGAGGCCGTAGAGATGAAGGAGCAGATTGATGACCTGTTGAAAAAGGGTTTCATTCGATCTAGTGCTTCTCCATAGGGAGCGCCAGTGCTCTTTGTGCCTAAGAAGGATAGTACGGTTCGGTTGTGTATTGACTACCGGGCCTTAAATACCATCACCATTAAGAACAAATATCCTATGCTCAGGATAGATGATTTGTTCGACCAGTTTAGTGGGGCGAAAGTGCTTTCCAGGATAGACTTGAGATTCGGTTACCACCAGGTAAAGGTCAGGGCTGCAGACATCCAGAAGACGGCGTTCAATACGAAGTACGGGCAGTACGAGTTTCTGGTGATGCCATTTGGTCTCACAAATGCGCCAGCTGTCTTTATGAATTTGATGAATAAGATATTTCACGAGTATCTGGATAAGTTCGTCATAGTGTTCATCGACGACATCCTGATATACTCGAAGACCGCCGGAGGAGCATGCAGAGCACTTGCGGATAGTTTTGGGGATTCTGAGGCAGGGGAGGTTGTTTGCCAAATTGTCAAAGTGCGAGTTATTTTTGGACCGAGTGGAGTTTCTCGGTCATATAGTTACTGGAGAGGGGATCTCGGTGGATCCCAGGAAGATTGTTGCCGTTGAGACATGGAAGGCACCGACGTCAGTTTCAGAGATCAGGAGCTTTCTGGGTTTAGCCGGCTATTATAGGAAGTTCGTCCAGGACTTTGCTAGGATAGCTGAACCCATGACAAAACTGACGCGGAAGGATGCAGAGTACATCTGTTCAGAGGACTGTCAGGCAGCGGTTGAGGAGCTGAAGAGGAGGCTGACGACCGCTCCAGTTCTGACATTACCTTCAGGATCTGGAGGTTTCACCATATACATCGATGCCTCGGGAAATGGGCTAGGATGTGTCCTACAACAGCATAGAAAAGTGATTGCTTATGCATCTAGGCAATTACGGACTCATGAGCGGAACTATCCTACTCATGACCTAGAGTTAGCTGCGGTGATCTTTGCACTCAAGTTATGAAAATATTACTTATACAGAGAATGTGTGGAAATCTTTTCTAACCACAAAGAGCTTAAATTATGTGTCACGCAGAAAGAGCTGAACATGAGGCAAAGCAAAGACATGGTTGGAGTGATGAAGGACTTTGACATCGATTTACAGTATCACCCGAGAAGGCAAATGTGGTGGCGGATACGCTGAGCAGGCATCCGATGGCATGGTATCTGATGATAGATTGGCATTTGCGGAAAGATCTGGAGAAGCTCGGTATCAAGATAGTTCGGCCAGGATCAGATATAGATGATGGCGCTTGACATTCAGTCAGGTTTGATGGAGCGATCAGGGAGGCACAGTCTACAGATGAGATCCTTCGCAGACTTCGAGCCACAGGCTTTAGCTGGATTACTGGATGACTTCACCATAGCAAGGATGGATCCTTGAGCATGGCAGCCGATTGTGCGTGTCAAAAGGAGAGCTGATAGAGGCAGTCTTACAGGAGACGCACCGATCGAGATATTCTATTCACCCTGGTGCTAAAGATGTACCGTGATGCGGAAACATCTTTGGTGGCACGGGATGAAGAGAGATGTATCACGTTTCATTTCGAGATGCCTAGTTTGCCAGCAGGTCAAGGCGGAGAGTCAGAGGCCAGCTGGTCTATTGCCGCCGTTACCCATTCCCAAGTGGAAGTGGGAACACATTACGATGGACTTCATCTCAGGGCTTCCTCGTTCCCAAGGAGGAAGGATGCCATTTGGGTCATCGTGACAGGCTGACGAAGTGTGCGCACTTCATACCCTTCAAGGGGGGCTTTCCACCGAGAAGTTGACAGAGCTATTACATGCAGCAGATATTTTGCTTGCACGGAGTACCGGGGCATCAGGTCGGACAGAGACAGCAGATTCACGTCCACTACTGGAAGAGCTTGTAGGAGGAGTGGGGCAGTCGGCTCAAGTTCAGTACGGCGTACCATCCGCAGACTGAGGGGAAGT